>JAPKLW010000255.1:0-47462 GCA_026898455.1 Plectranthus barbatus | reverse complement strand
ACACATTTTCCGCTGCCAAGTTATACCCTGATAAGCCGGGACCAACAAAAAGCACGCTTTATTTTTATACTGAAATAGTTCCCACCTGGTGTTAGGCTTCGATTGAGTTCGATGAGTCCTTGTAAATTGAACAAATCGAGCTTTCCTTCCTTATCTCACACCTTCAACAACATCAAACATACTAATTAGGACGGGTAACTAGGACAGGAAACTTATCAACCGACTCCATACAACACTTCGTATCCAACTCATCTCTATCCTTAATACTATCATGCCTTCATAATCTCATCCATCCAATTTAGACACCTTCCACACTTAGATTCACATACCAACACATGTTTTACTCTTAACATGCTTCAACAATCATATAATAAACTCAAGGGTCGAATATATCTCGAAAAGAAATGAAAATGGATCAAGAAATCGGGTTATATTCAACAAAATTGCAGCCCGTCCCGAACGGAACGTGTCCGTCCCGAATGGGATGGACGACTTGCGTTCTGAAGATGCAATGTTTAACCTTCGCTGGTGTTAAAGTCGAAGCTATGTTTAACACCGTAGTGTTAGACTGTCATGCTGATTTAATCTTATCATTCCTTATTTATTCGTATTTATTTATTTTCGTATATTCAGTTTATTCTAAGATAGATATATATTTTATAAAGATTTAGGAACGAATATATTTGACTTTTGGATATATTTGAATAGATTTTCTTCCTAATATTTAGAGATAAATTCAAATCTTTTCACATCTTTCATATTTATCTTTCACATATCTTTACCTAACTTCCTCTAATCTTAGCAGTTGAGATATATATTCAAAGATACATATCTAGCACGATTCTACACACATCTAAACCTATATAAAGGGTGTTGGGGTGCGAAGAAAGACGGGACGACTTATTTATTTCTTCGAGATATCATTCAAGCAAGGCGTTCCAGCTTTCGTTCATTGTTCTAGTGCTTTCAACTCACGAAGATATTCAAGCCGAAGAAGGATCCTACCTCCGGAGAGTGAATCCAACGGTAGAGGAGTTTTTAAGGTTGAATCGTGTGTTCGTAAGTACGCCTTTCATAGTTGTAGTCTCTACTTCTATGTAAATTCAAAGTTCTTCGAGGGAGTGAACCGAGAAGGGTTTTGGATATTTGTTATTTCGATTTTACTGTGTAAACTTCTTTCTCATAGTGAAATCTATTTTTGGTCGTGAGGCTCTCGCGAGTTTAGAAACCCTAGACTCGTGAAATTAATTCTTTGCGTTAAATTTCCGCTGCATGTTAAACTTTGTCTAACATTCTGTTTAACATTACTCTGTTAGTCAGGCATATTGAATTCTGCAGTGTTGAATTCTTCAACACCTCGATGTTAATAGTAAACTCGGGCACTAAATTCTTTCACGTTCTTTTCTTCTCCTGACCATACCCTGTCCCTAGTGGGACCTACCCATCCTGAGCGGGATGGGTGGCCTGCTCCTGCTCGTCTTCGCCGAGAGCTGTCCCGAGCGGGATGCTCTCGTCCCGTTCGGGATGCGTCGTCTTCCCCTTAATTTCAACCCTGTAACTCCAAAAATCCTCCGATCTAACCACTCAAATTGACATGCAATCATATATATGAAGTCCTAGACTCAAGGGGAACACGAAAACATGTTTTGATCACGAAAATATGACATAAAACAGTGATGGGTGAAGCTCACCGGAGTTTCTCTTCCTCACGGCAGCGGCATGCTTTTTTCGGCGACAAACTCGAAGCTCTCGATCTCCGAATGGTCTCTAGGACATGGGGAACACGAATATTCACGTCTTAGCTCAAGATAAATGAGTATGAACGAGTTCTAAGGTGGAAACATAACTCACCCCAAAATCTGGCGAGGGAACTTCTCTCTACGATATCTCCCTCGATTCTCAACACCGCGGTCTCTATCTTAATTCTTTAGAAAGCTTGGAACGAGATCTACGCGATGGTGGTGGTCTCGTGGCTGGCGGCGGTCGGAGGTGGCCGGAAAATGGCCGGAAAGTCGGCAGCTGAGAAGGGTTTGGGAATGGGGTGCTGAGAAAGCTTATGGTAGAGAGAGAGTAATGTTTGAGTGAAGTGGGGAGCAAGTTTCCCCCTTTTCCCACCTTAGTCTGAATTATGCTTTCTCCCTCCTACAAGTGTCTTCCTAAAATCATGCAATATGACACCTACACTTATTTCATGCATTACTTCTACTTTCTCCAAATTAGTCCTAATACACTTCCAATAATTCAATATCCAACTTTCAATAATTCCAAATAGTTCCCAACAATTATTATTTCTCTCAGTGGATCTCCAAAAATTAATTCGATCGATTCACGATCAACCTTAAAATATTACATTCATATCTATAGCCCGAATTAGATAATCGACTTCTTGTATTCAAATTGCAAAATATTGCACAAAATGAAAAGGAAATTATTCTATTACAATACTTAAGCGATTAATTAGCTTAATTAATCTCGGTCTTACAGTTTTGTAAATCAAATTTCACATATTGTATGGTTTACTACTAATCATCTGATTTTTGCTACAAAAAACTCGAAAGAAATATATGCTAGCTATAGTATTTATGCTTTTTACCATGCATTATTTGTAATTTTTTACATATGGGTATAAATTAATCCGACAGGGTAAAAAGGGGTCATTAATTCCTACAGCACAAACATGTGCATGGTTTGTCCATTTGAAGAACGTGTGTATGGATGCCAAGTTTATTTTCCATGAAAAATATTAATTTAATTAAGTTTGAAGGAAAATATCATCAGCACCACTACTATTTTTCAAGTGTTGATAATAATATTCATATAATGGAGGAGTACTTCAAAGAATTCTTAACTCCATATTCCAAGTGGCAATCAATTTATTTTTTCACCTTTTCTACCCATTTTCTGTTTTGTTGCATTTTATTTCAAAACTTAGTGATTTAAGTCTTAGCTATTTTATTTTTTTTCTTTCTTTTCTCCCACTTTGATGCAAAAGTGATCGATCTCTCAATGATTATTTTGGGTCAAGGTGATTTAATTTTACATATCATACGTGTAGCAAATGTGACAAATGTTGGGAATATAGAAAAACGCATTAGCTGTAATTTAAAAACTCATTAACATATTTTGACTTAAATTAATTAGAGATAATCTCAACATTTAAAAATATATAATTAGAGATAAACTCATTAAAAACATATAAATAATATCGTGACAAGTTAATTATGTGCATATTTAATATCCCAAAACCAAGTTTTTTTAATTTTGAACATGTTTTTTAACCTTTTTTTTGTCTTTATATGTGAGAACATATACCTTCTATATATATATATATGAAATAGTGATCATATAATACTCCTTCCGTCCCGGATGAATTGTCCACTTTGTTTTTGCCACATAACCAATTCGAGTAGAGATAGAAGAAATCAATATTCTATTAGTGAATGTGTATTAATTTTCCATTTTAGGTAAGTGGACAATTAAATGAGACGGACAAAACAGGAAAGGTGGACAATTGAAGTAGGACGGAGGGAGTAAAAGTTTTTCCCATGTTAAATGAGAAAGAATCTGGATCATTTATTTTATTGATCCAATGGTTGTGATAATTCAGAATTTATTAGATAAATAAGATAATTAGGGTATTTTAGTAATTTAGCATTTAAGTTTGAGTAGTCGTCTTCTCTATTTTTAGATCTAAATCTTCTCTCTCCTAGTTTTCTTTTTCCTCCCATTATAATCAAACGAATATATCTTTTTCGATTGAAATCTATTTATTACGAATCATATATCAAATTAAACGTATTTTTACGACGATTCATATGATATACGTATTGAATATGTTAAATTTAGAAGATTCGCACGAAAATCTTAATTTTATATTCAGTTGGTATATGTTCTTCATTATATTTACGTTCAGGATTAAAAATGCATCAATTACGCATAAAAAATATTCCCAAATATTTGCATTTTTTGCATCAAATGATGCATTCTTAACTTGAATAAAATGTATTTTTATTCTAAAGTATATGCATTTTTGTATTCATCTTGAGTGCATTTTTTGCATTGATTATATGATGCATTTTTATGCCAAAATATTACATTTTTTACATCGCACGTATTCATATTATATTTTATGAATGGCACGAAATAAAATTATTGAATATATATTTTTCACATTTTTGCCATTGAATTCTAGATGGTAACACAAATAATGCATCGAAATTGGGACGGATTTAAATTGATCATATGTGTTGATTTTGATCTTTAATGGTCCAGATTTATTCTTATTTAGCAGCGAAAATCTTTTTATCACCTAATCACTACGCTATATATGTATATAGGTAGTGATTAGGTGATAATAGGATTTCCCGTGCTAAATGCGAAAAAATCTGAGCCATTAAATGTTTCAATCTACGGCTCAGATCAAACAAATCCCGTCCAATTTTCGATGCATAAAAGGCAAAAATGTAAAAAATATATATTCAAGAATTTAATTTGTGCAGTTCATGAAACATATTATGCATACAGTTCAATGTAAAAAATGCAATATTTTAGGCATAAAATTGCAGCATATAATCAATACAAAAAATGCACTAAATATGAATACAAAAATACATATACTTTAGAACAAAAATGCATCTTATTCAAGTTAATAATACATCATTTGATGCAAAAAAATGCAAATATTTGGGAACATTTTTTATGCATAATTGATGCATTTTTTATCCTGAACGTAAATATAATGAAGAACATATACCAGCTGAATATGAAATCAAGATTTTCGTGCGAATCTTCTAAATTTAACATATTCAATATGGATATCATATGAATCGTCGTAAGAATACGTTTAATTTGATATATGATTCGTAAAAAAATAAATTTGCATCGAGAAACATATAATCGTTTGATTATAATGGGAGGAAAGAGAAAATTAAGAGAGAGGGTGTGTTTAGATCTAAAATAGAGAAGATGGTTACCAAAATTAAAACAACAATTACTATTTTACCTTTTTTTAATAATCAAGCGTGAATTAATTAAAGGAATGGGAAAATCTGGTGCGTCGATCTAGAAAACTAAATAACCCAGATTCATTCTCATTTTACATGGGAAAGTCTTTTATTATATGATCACTACTATATATATATATATATATATATATATATATATTTGTTTATTTATTGAACAAAATTGACATTATTTTAGAACACAATTGAATTTAAATGGACTTCGGCACCTGCTATAAACAGTGAAGGCCTAAATTTAGCCCAGTTAGCTATGGTTTGGGTAAATATATGAAAATCCAGCCCAGTTGAGTAAAATAAGATTAATTTTTTTAAAAAATCAAATATAATTGACAGTGCTCCATTATTAATTGATCTAGTAATCAGAAACTGAAAAAAAAAAAGTATATTATAGTTGGTCTTCTTATTATCACTGTATTTTTATACATAAATATTGAGCATTCTTTTTTTTGGGTAAATTTGTATTAGAGCGGGCGGCTCCACCACTACCAGACGATGGTGCCGCCTGTAGCAATGGCTTACCTAGCTGGCCACTTCGCCTGCATCTATTTACTTCCTCCATGTGCAATTTTTCTCCTCACAAGTGCCACTATATTTACCAACTTCCAAAGTCTTTTAAGTTTTTTCTATAATTTTTCAATCTCCAATTTTATTTTATTTTAGTAATAAATACTTTTAACTTTAAAAAAAAAATAGAATTTAAAATTCGTACTCAAAAACTGTCGGCATGGAATTAGGGTAACGCTACAGTCTATATTTTTTATGATTTTTAAACAATTTTGGGTAACCTAAGTATCTAACTTGTATGTTTGGCAATCGCATTCAACCCGCAGTTTCTCCACTAAATATGAATGCCTCGAAAATGATAGTCTCCAATAATACCATCGAACTACTCAATCATCATCTTCTCGATAAGAAAAAAAAATAACAAAAAAAAAAAGAAAGAAAAGAAAACTACTCCGTCTTATTTATAAAATACTACCTCCGTCCCGGTCTATTGGGCACCTTTGACCGGACACGGGATTTAAGGGTTGTGAGTGGTAGTGGAATTAATATTTTATTGATGAGTGTGAAAAATTTGCTATTTTAGGTAAGTGGCCCGATAGACTGGGACGGACGAAAACGAAAAGAGTGTCAAATAGATTGGGACGGAGGAAGTAAGCCAAAAAAGAATAATAATAATAAATGATCAAAAAAGTTGCTTAATAGTCGCCTAGGGTAGGATATAATCAAATAGGCTTGACTAAAATGCTAATTAAAATTGATATCTTTTGGCATTTTTCATGTGGAAGAAGACATCTAAGGAATTTAAGAAAGTCACACATACAACAAATACAATACTATACTTTATATAAATAAAAAGTCAATTCACGTAAAATGCGGGTTTCGACTTAGTCAGCTACATTTAATTTGTTTATTATTGAATGATTGATATTTCACATAGAAAAATGCTCATTAAGAAAGAAATGGTAGATTCGAATTGCATGAAGCCAGGGAATTAAGGCTATGAATAATAATACACGTAGAATGTAAAAATGAAGTAAAATTTTGATGGAAGTGAATCATTCGAAAACAAAATAGAAGCCATTTCCAATTCCATGGCAGAGCACAAGCTCATTTAGTCTCCTCCTAATTCAAACACATCTGCTATCTTTCTTCATTCTAAAAATTGCGAAACACCAAATCTCACAACAAAAATCTGTACACGATTTATACATATACATGTACGTATCTATATATAAGTATAAATATGTACGTATATCTATCTAGCCAGCGCTTTTGTTGGAGACGTAGGCCTCATGAGGCCGAACCCTACCGGCTCTCGTCTTCTCGGCCCTCATGCGTCGAGCAGCTTCTTGGATCCGGCGATCATGCTCTTTGAGCACCTGCTCTATGTTGTTGGAAGGGGCCAGCAGAGGACCAGAAAAGTTCATCTTTCTCTCTTTTTGACCTTGTCCATCCTGTCGCAAAACAAAGATACCAAAATGAGGGATAGCAAACAAATATCATACACTCTTCTTTAATTTCTAAGCACTGCAGCTTCAAACAAAGGGTAGCTGATTGGTTTTCATACCAAGGCTGTTTCTTTGGTGTTGATTCTTCCGTAGTCTGCTTGCGATAGGTGTTGTCTTCTATCCTGCTTTCTCACGGGTTCCCCAAAAGACTTTGCTGACACTATGTTGATGTTGTCTCGGAATTCTGCAGATGGCAAGCCCTTAGATGTGGATGAACCATTTCTGGAGGGAGCAAGAGGACCCGAATTTGAAACAGCTCCCTGTCTAGGGTACGCCTGATTATCTTTGCTCTTTTCCGACAAAACTTGAGGATCGAGTGGAAGAGCATCCTTCTTGTGAGTGTTGAACACTTCACTTTGGCTCTTCTGGTCCACATGGCCATTCCTCCACTGAGACATGATTTACAAAATCAGTAATCAGGATGTGTGCAGCATGAATTATCATGGTTCCCTCAAAGGGCAGGAAAAAAAGACAATGACACTACCCCACCTATCAGAAATAAACTCACAAGGAAAGATGTAAATACTACTTCTACTTAGAAAGAGTCTTGAACATACCGGCATTAACCTGGCTATCTCAGCATTCGGACCATGTCCTGCCACAGTTCTCAAGTCTCTCGATCTTTTCGAATCATTTTCACCCTTCTGTCCCTTTGCTCCCACAGCCACTTTCCTGTTCAAAGTTGGTTGAATTGAAAATAACACAATCAAAGAATGAAGTGTGTGTGTGTGTAAATTATCAAGTTACAAATTTTTCTAATCAAAAACTAAGATAATAGATGGTTTAAACCTTAAGACACCAAAAAGGAAAAAACAATAACTATGAGAACACACCTTCTTGCCTCCTCTTCTCTCAATTTTGCATCTATCTCTTTGCTTGGGGGATATTTAGGCAAACTTGATGGATCACACGCAAGTGGTTTTGTTTTGAAAAACTGTAGCAAAAAAAATAGAATCAGCACCGGACATTATAATCTGGCTTCAGAAATGCATTTGCATCCCATACTGCCAGAATATCTAAAAGAGAACAAAATGCAAAATAAACTGTTCATAATAAGGCATGACTCATCCACAAGAGGTCGCTGAGAGAAAGAGCACCTCACTTTCGAGAGCACTAGCTGCAGTCCCTCGATCCCCATGATCAATAGAGAGTAGGATTTCTATCAGCTTTACAGCAGCATCAGGACGATCCTTAAAGGTTTCAGCAATTCGCCGTCTGTAAGGCTGAATAGGCTTAAATACTGGAGAATGAGGTAACTTGGATTTTCTCCAATAGTCCTCAGAAGGAGAACCACAAAGCTTGAATATCTTATGCAGCTGCTCAACCTGCAAGATTTAAATTTATATATTCAACGATTGGACAAAGCAAATATCCAACTGTGCAACTTCCTAAGCAACCATGACTGGTGTTGTTGAAGTTCATACAGAAATGAGTAACCAACCACGGCCACTTATCAGCAGACACTTCTCGCACACAAAGACAAGCCCCCGCCCATTGCCACACAAATGTGACATGGGCAGAGGAAAAACAAGAAGAGAACTCAAACAATATCAGGCAAGAGCAGAGTGCTAGAGTTGGAATAGTACCTCAGTTCTACCAGGCATGATGGGCTTGCCAGCATACAACTCTCCAAGTATGCAGCCAGTACTCCACAAGTCAACAGCGGCGCCATACTGAATTGCTCCAAACAAAAGTTCAGGTGGCCGATACCATAATGTCACAACACGGCTTGTTAGTGGAACTTTGTTGTGATTATCAAAATAACTTGCCAGGCCAAAATCAGCAATTTTCAAGATGCCATGATTATCAATTAAGAGATTTGAACCCTTAATATCACGATGCAGGACACCATTGCTGTGACAGTAATCAAGTCCACTCAGTAGCTGCTGCATATAACACTTTACCTAAACCACATGAGAAATAAATGGACATTAAAGTTGAGTCCTACTACCGAAATAAAAAAGGGGAAAAAAAAAATACACAGCCACTCAAACTATCTAAAGCTTGTATTCTGCCACTTAGTAAACCATAAACCAATGTAATAAGCAGATTATCCCGCATTTTGTTGAAGCATGCCAAACAAGCATAACCAAATGTTTATCATGCAGATCTTAGGAAAATAAATAACCTGTGGTTCAGTGAACTTGACACCAGGAAGCGATGCCAGTCCAGTGAGATCATGTTCCATATATTCAAAGACGAGATATAAACTTGAAGAAGTTCTTGAAGTGACCAAGCCTTCCAGCTTAATAATATTTGGGTGATCAAGTCTTCGCAAAATGAGAATTTCCCTTGCCATAAATTTAACGCTTTCCGGATCCATGCTGTCAAAACGTACTTTTTTAAGAGCAACATATTTATTACTCAGGAGATCACGGCCCTTGTATACGCTACTGTAAGTTCCTTGACCAATCTGCAACAATAAAATGCTATTACAGAAGAACCAAAACCAATAACATATGGATAAAAATACTTCAAGAAATCATCTATGGTGAAAATACAGGTATAAAAAATTGGGGAAATCGTCTATTTATTTACTCTGAGCAAACAAATCTTTGAGGAGTTGATCGAAAGCAGCAGATGGATCCTCGCATGACAGAAATACACCAAGAAGATTCACGAAAGAAATTAAATCACATGAACCTAATATTCGAATTTAAATTGACGATACTTTCGAATCTTGGTGCTGACAAAATAGCCAATTATTCCAACAAACAGAAAATCTATAATAAATTCACAAGTTACAACATAACAATACCTTATCAAGTTTCTCGAAAGTATCAGCTTTGCGTGGAATCCAACCTCTGATAGCCTCTCCAGCCACAGCGACCAGCCAAGACGGCCATCCAGCAGCTACTTGTTCCCCTTCTACTGCCCTAGGAAGGTTTCCCATGTTGGGGAAATTGCTTAGATCTTCACAACTATCTTTCCTCTTCTCATAATAATCATCTCTCACCCTTCTAGACCCGCTAACCTTCTTATCAAGCAACCCAATTTTAACATCACCATTCTCCAATGTCTCCTTCAATGAAAAACTGTCGTTCCTTTTCGATGTAGCCCCCCTAGCCACACGCAATTCAGACGTCTTCCTAATCAACTCCCTCTGTTTTGGGCTCTCCTTACTGTCCTTAACTGCTGAAGATGGTTTCCCACACACACAACCCATTATTCCCCCAATTCAAAATCAGCAGAGAATAAAGAAGAAAAAAAAAAAAAAAACCTCCTTCACACTTTCAGATTACCGTCCCACAGTAAAAGTTCCATAAAAAAAAAAAAAAAAACTCAGAATCCTGATATGCCCACCAATAGAAATTCAATAGAACGGAGAATTCAATGCAATCATCCAACCTAAACCTTCAAGAGCTCAACTTTTCTCCATAAACTAAACAATAAGAACTCAAACCCCGGAATTCTTAATTCAATGCCTTCATGCAGACATGTCATAGGCACCCACCAAAATCAACGACAATTAATACCGAAAGCTCTGAGCTTGGAATCCTGATTTTGGATGAGAAATAAAGTGATTGGAGAATTTTTTGATATTTAGAAAATTCTTGGCAGTTAAAAATGAGGACTTGGTCTTGAAAAAGTTATAATAATCTGTGCAATTATTGACTGTTCAACTCGCTTGTATTGTGTATAATACTAACAAAATTTCAGAGAAAAAAAAAAGGAAAATGACATTTTTTTACACAATAAACAATAAAGTGACTTGAATCAAAAAAAAAAAACAATAAAGTGACAATATTCGATATTCTTTATTTTATTATAAATAAAGAAGTTGAAATCGCTACTTATTTGTTTCTCAAAAAATAATTGCTAATAATTCACAACTTCAAACACAAATATCACTAAATATATAGCAATATTCGATTTAAGAGAATGTGGCATCCACAAAATTCTTTATCTCAAAAAAAAAAAAAAACAATCTTAGCTCTTTTTTTTTTGGGTTATAAATAATTTATTTTATATAGAGATATATTATTTAAACCCTATTTTAAAAACATTTTTCGAGCTTATTTTAACCCTTGTATATTGCAGCTAGTAGTAAGTATTGTAAATCTATACATAGAGTTTAAAGCTCTAAACAGATCATCTATTTCTCTGTTAAAAAGATTTTAATTTACGATATCTATGGATTATAGATTGTTTTTATTCTTTTCTCTTTATTTTTCTCTCTATTGATATCTTTCTAAAGGAGAATCATATTCTATAGTAAATGATTAATTGCATTGATTTGTGTGTTGTTTTCCAACTAGACGTTGCTTTGTGTTCCCACCTTCAAATGTGAATCTTAATTATGCTTTCTCGATATAATTAAAAAAATAATAATTTATTCTCTCTCACAAAGAAAGTTAGAGTGGATTTATTGAATATTTGGAGCTCAAGATTCAAGTTTTTCAAATAATTAGACTACTATGAAGTTGGACTCAATTGACCCGTTTACAGTTATTCAATGTGTTTCAAATAAGTATTTTTCTTTGTTTTTTAAATACTTTTTTAAAAATTATTGTCACAAACATATATTGTACAATTATGAAAACTTTTTTTTAATGGAACACATAATCAAACTTCAAGAAGAAGTTAGTGGACAATGATACTTCTTTTAAGGAGCAAAAATATCATGATCAAACTTAAACAAAAAGTTAACTAATTTTTTTCAAAAACGCAATTTACTTCAATTATTAAACCTAGGACTATTATCCAAAAAAATGAGGAATATTATGACATTATTTGACTGTGTGGATGTTTTTTCATTCCATTTTGGCAAACACAGAAGTATGGTCTCTTGTCTCTTTGTCCAAACAACCGGTCCTTTTTCAAATTAAACTATTTTTTTTCATTTCGTTGGATGAGATAAAAAAATAATTATCGTATTTTAGATTTTTATTTTATATGTTTTCAAATATTTATATTTAAAAATGACTGTAATTTGTGTAAGATAATTTTTTTGATTAATTACAAAATATCCAGTGACTACGTTTTCTTTGGGCAATATAAGTTTACTCGCTTAAGCTAATAGAATTTTATTTTTAAATGATCATTAGTTATCTCGTTATTAAGTTATTATTAAGTCTAAGTGTAAAAAAATACCAAGGAGAAAACGTACCAATTTTTTTAAAAAAAATTATATATTGCCTGTAATGAGTAATGGAGCCATTAATTATTTATTATTATCTCTAAAAGTCTAAACCTACTACATCAAATAAGAAAATTAATATTTAGAGCTAATTAAGATCGATGTGACTTTAGCGTTACCGTACATGACTTGATAATGATTATTACATAAGATTTAATATTAAAAAGAATTCCAGTTTTTACATGAATGTGTTAGTTATAGTTAGCTACGGAAAACTCATCAAAATTCCCCATCAAACTATAGCGTGTTTAGTTATTAATTATTTCATTAATTAATCTTAATTTGTATTAATAATATTATAAATAATAATGTTGATATTATTGTTCAATGCATTTGAAGTCCTCTACTTTAGGCAATAATAAATCCTAAGTCTTGAATATAAATCATAAATTGGTTCATGAATCTTCTTAAACATGCCACAACTTTTAAAAATCGAAACAATTAACGTGCTATACAATCTTTTAAATTTCTTAAGCCATAAGACTTTTCTATTTTGATAATAATATATCGCTAATAACATATATCTACAATAAGTATATATTAAGACTTAGTAAAATATATCAATGTTGGTGGCTTCATGAATGTCACACAAGATATTAGGTTTCCCTAAAGAATGTGTGTTGTAACAACCAAATATTTTCATTATTACAGAAGAGCCACTTGCTAGTTTTTCTTAATTTAGAATAAAATTCACTACCAAAAATTCATCATTTTGCGACCACAAAATTGGTTGCAATTTTGGTCGCAAATCCGTCGCAATTTTTGTACTTAAATTTTGTGCCCTGCATTCAAGGAGGTTCGAACTCAGGATCTCCCGCAAGCGTGATGATCGCATTACCACTGAACCAAACAATAATCTCATACATCATACGCACTAAAAAATATAAATATAAAAAAAGAAAGAACTTAGCGACGGATTCGCGACCAGATTTTTGGTCGCAAAATTTAGCAACCAATATTTTGGTCGCAATTCGGTCGCTAAATTTAAAATTTTATTCCGTCGTTAAATTGCGACCCCTTTTTTTTGGTCGCAAATCCATCGTAAATTTGCAATTTTTTTGTAGTGAAATATCTCTAAAAAATATCAGTTGGGTTTTTGATTAATCATCCAAACACGTCTGTCTTTTTTCATAATCGACTTATGTTTGGACATACACGTTTGACATTCTTCATAATTATTTGATCAATTCAAAGCTCTTATTGTGTGCCATTTGTGTCAAATACAACTATCACACATACAATGATACATTCATGTACGCAATAATAATACTATCTAACTAAAAGATATAGAGTAATTAATATCACTCTAAAATGGATTAGTAAACATTCAATTAAAATAAAAGAATAAAAATACATATTTTCTTGAGAATTATATTGATAAACACCAAGTTTTTAATTACCATCAAAATGAAAAGTTTCGAGATCCATTATTTATTTTTAATTTTTGGAAAAGCTTTCTTATGGTCCAAATCATGAGACGATATATTCAAGTGTGTGGGGGCTGCAGAGGGTTGACAGTTCCAGGGGCATAAATATGAAGAAGGTGGCATTTAACTTATTTTCAGACTTTAATTTCCAATGTTTGAAAAAATAATTAATTTATTTGCTGGCTGCATGTGCACTCTATGGATAAAATCTCTCCACATTGCCTAAACTTCTATCTTCTTTAATTTTATGTGGTTTGGCGTTATTCGTTTCATAATTATTATATAGAATATTATCAATTTTTTTTTTTTTGAACAACGTCATTCAGAAATTTAAAAAAAATTAGTTCTACATATTTTCTTTCATGGGTCGAAAATGTCCGATTTATTTTCCTTTAAATAATTGGAGTTTAATGCAGTCTATATTGGATTAATAATGGACTTATTTGAGATTACTCATTTTGCATTATAGGAGACAAAAAATTCGGATCTCGAAGTTAAGTGGTTAAAAAGTTTTGCCTATAATTAATTGATTATAGATTCAAGAATAGAGAAAGGCATGTGAGTTGTGTCGGCCCTATTGGGTTTATTCCAGCCCATTCCTTTGTCCGAGCCCATCATTAGTTAGGTCCGGTTTATGGGTTGGTTACTGGTCCGGGTTTTGGATCGGAGTTTGTTTGGAACGGTTATTTCGACCCGATCCGCTTATATATATTCTCTGATCCGGTTTGCTAGGTATGCAATACAAACCCTAATCCCTTTTGCGCCGCAAGCCGTTCTTCTTCTCTCTCTCTCTTCGCTCTGTCTTCTCTCTACCCTCTCTGAATCCTTAGTGGCCTGAAATGGTTTCCGATGAGAGATCTGGTGAGCCTGTGAGTAGCCTGAGAAGCCTTCACCCATAATTTCCCCTTGGTGGTCGGTTGGAAGGCAGGGAACCACAAGAAGGTGAGTTCTGAGCCTAATCAAGTCCCGATCTGAAGAGGCAAGGTGACTGGCACCCGCGCGCACCCACCGGACGGCTGGAGAAGAAAGGAGGAGATTCAAAGCTTCAAGAACAGGAGTTTCAGACCCTATGCGTGGAAACTGAGTCCGATCTGGGCTCAGTCGGGATCCGGCAAGAAACCGAGTCGGAGAATCAGAGGAGTAGGCCTGATACCCAACAGTGGTATCAGAGCCAGGTTCTACTCGCTCTGACCGACTGGCTTGCTGAAGGGTCCACGTCGTCGGTGCCCCAAGGCACGGCTGGTAAGTCGGGTGAACCCTCATCTAAGGTCCCCGCTCTGGTATGAACCCTAAAACTCTTAAATATCTAGGTCTCCTTTCATTTTCTGTCGAGTCTATCTAGGATCTAGGGTTTGTCTTGCATGCTAGATAGGTATCTGTATCTCCAATTGACCAGATACAGCCCTTTCCCCAAAATTCCCAAACTGCATGACTCTGTAAGTCGGACCGGACAACCGCGGCTTACAGAGAATCCATTTTACTGTTCAGATAACCGAAGTAAATTTGGATCCCTTGTTGATTTGTTGATTGCTTCTGTGAAAGCGTGTGTTTCCTGATTTGTCTGGTGGACTCTTGTGCTTTCTTGAACTGTTTGTGTAACATTTGGTACCTTTTGATTCCGTATTGTGATTTGTAGAGTCTATGTTCTGTTTCTGTGGTCATACCTGTCTCTTGATCTTTTCTGAGTTCATAACTGTATATGTTAATGAACACAAGATCTTCCGCTGCTGTTTCAGGTGTCTTGTACCGTGTTAATTCTGCTCTAGGCTGTATTAGAAGATTGTTGCATTCTTCTGTGCATTGTTGTTTACCAAAACAATCTGTAAAAACTTTAGGGTATAACCTGGGACTTGGTACAGCCATAATTTTGTTGAATCCTGTTACCTCTGTGCATATATTTTGTTTCTCTGAAGATACCACTTACTGTCATAGAGATCACTTGCATTTTGTGTTCTTTGTGTTTGTTGGTGTCACTGTGTTTGCATTAAAAATGTCTTCGGGTTTAAATTCACATGCAATGACCCCTTTTAATGGTAAAATAGATTTTTCTATATGGAAACAAAAGATAGAGTGTATAATGATTCAACAAAAGGTTTTGAGAGCCATTACTGCTAATTTTCTAGACTCTGATACACCTGAAAAACGAATTGAGATAGATGAGTATGCCCGCTCCATCATAATACTGAATTTATCTGATTCTGTCTTAAGGAAAATTGGCAAAATTAAAACTGCAAAAGAAATATGGGACAAATTGAATACCCTGTTTACTGAGACTTCTTTGCCAAGCAAAATGTATTTACTTGAGACATTTTTCAGATTTAAATTGGACTTGAATAAGGATATTGATGAAAACCTGGATGTGTTCAATAAATTGATTCAAGATATCAAGTTAAATGGTGATGAACACATTGATGAGTATGCTCCTATTGCTTTGTTGAACTCTATTCCTGACTCTTAAAATGATGTCAAATCTGCTATTAAATATGGTAGGGATTCAGTTACTCTAGAAACTGTCATGTGTGGTCTTAAGAGTAAAGAACAAGATCTTAAACGTGGCAGAGCTAGGAAAAAGGGAAATAACAATGAAATATTGCATGTAAGAGGCAGGTCTAAGAATAGAAATGATAAGAATAACAGAAACAATGATCAGTCTAACACTAGAGATGGAAAGAGGCCTCAATATGATAACAGGTCTAGGTCTAAATCTAGAGTAAGAGGGAGAAAATGTTATAATTGTGGTGAATTTGGACACTATATAAAACAGTGTACTAAGCTTAAAAGGGAAAGGGGTGAAAGCAGTAACTCAAATGTTAATACTGCTAAAGGTGATAGTCTAGGTGATGTCTATATGGTTTTCTCTCCTGAATGCTTGAATTCTGTACCCTCTGCTTATGCTTGTACCAGTAAATTGTGTGACAATGATTGGATTGTGGATTCTGGCTGCACTTACCACATCACACCACACAAGCATCTGTTTACCTGTTTGAAACCCATTGAAAATGGTTACATTTTTCTTGCTGATGAAAAGAAGTGTAAAGTAGAAGGAATAGGGGACATTAAACTGAAATTTATTGATGGATGTTCTTATACATTAAAGGATGTTCGTTTTGTTCCTGAATTGTGCTTTAATCTCCTGTCCTGCTCATCTTTAGAAAATGATGGTTTAGAAGGTAGATGGGGAAAGGGTATAATGAAGATTATGCAAGGGTCCTTAGTTGTTTTTAAAGCTGAAAAGAAAAACAACTTATATGTGTGCAAAACTGAACCTGTAGCATGTGCTAATTCTGCCAAAGATCTAAGTAATGAAGTTTCTAACTTGTGGCATTTGAGATTAGGTCACATGAGTAATAAGGGGTTAAATATTCTTAAGAGAGAAGGAGTGTTTGGTAAGGACAATGTTACCTCTTTGCCTTTCTGTGAATCCTGTGTCTTAGGTAAGCAAAGTAGGGTGACCTTTCCTAATAACCCTCAGCCTAATTACCCTAAGAGTACTTGTATCCTAGAATACCTACATGCAGATGTCTGGGGCCCTTCTAGTGAGCCTACCAGGGGTGGAAAGAAGTATTTTTTTGTCTATAATAGATGATTTTTCTAGGAAGGTTTGGGTGTTTCTAATGAGCAATAAATCTGAGGTGTTTGAAAAGTTTAGAAACTGGAAGAACTTAATAGAAAATCAAACAGGAAAGAGAATAAAAACCCTTAGAACTGATAATGGCTTAGAGTTTTACAATAATCAAATGGACAAACTATGTGTTGAGTATGGGATTAAAAGACATAGAACTGTGCCCTATTCACCTCAGCAAAATGGGGTTGCTAAGATGATGAATAGGACACTGCTTGTGAAGGTTAGATGCCTAATGTCTGCTAGTGGTTTAGACAAACCTTTCTGGGGTGAGGCAGTCATGACAGCAGCCTACTTGATAAATAGATCCCCTTCAGTTCCCTTAGATGGAAAGTGTCCTGAGTCTGTCTTCACTAATAGACCCTTGGACTTATCAAACCTTAGAATTTTTGGATGCACTGCTTACATCCATCAGAAAGGTGATAAGTTAGAACCAAGAGCTAGAAAATGTGTTTTTTTGGGTTATACTGAGGGAACCAAGGGCTATAGAGTGTGGGACATAGCTGATTCAGATTACAAAGTCATTATAAGTAGAGACATTACTTTTAATGAGAATGAATTCCCTTGTTCTATCCAGTCTGAATCTACTTCTGTTTCTAATCATACTTTGAATAAGGTGGAGCTCCCTAATAATGAATATCTTAGTGATAATGCTGATGTGAATGATAATGATGTGCATAATGATATGTTTGATTCTGATTCTCATGAGCAAGGTGGAGCCTCTGCTTCTGATTCTTTGTTTCCTGCTAATTCTGATGATCTTAGTGATTATAATCTGATTAGGGACAGATCTAGAAGACCTGTTACAGCAAATAGGAAATTTGATGATTATGAACTCACTTTGCATGCCTTTAATGTGTTTGATGAATTAGATGGCAATGAACCTTAGATTTATAGACAGGCAGTCAAATCACCTAATTCCAAACTGTAGCATGATGCTATGTGTGAAGAAATTAATAGTTTACATGAGAATCATACCTGGATACTTGTTAAAAGGAAAGATAATGTCTCTGTAGTTGATTGTAAATGGATCTATAAAATCAAACATGATGGTAAAACTGTTAGATTTAAGGCTAGGCTTGTTGCAAAGGGGTTTACCCAAAAAGAAGGTGTTGATTACAGTGAAATATTTGCTCTTGTAGTCAAGTTTACCACTGTTAGGATCATGCTTGCTCTTGTTGCTCATTTTAATTGGGAACTTGTGCAAATGGATGTCACAACTGCATTTCTTTATGGTGATTTAGATGTAGATATTTTCATGAATCAACCTGAATGATTTTGTGATAAAAATAATCCTAACCATGTGTGCCTTCTTAAGAAAGCCTTGTATGGCCTTAAACAATCTCCTAGACAATGGAATATTAAGTTTGATAATGTAATTAAGTCCCTAAAGTTTGAAAGAAGTGTCCATGATCACTGTTTATATTTCAAACTTGACCAAAGCATGCCTGTTTTCTTACTGCTTTATGTTGATGACATGCTAATAGTTAGTCCTTGTATGAAATCGGTGAAGCTTGTTCAGGAACATCTAGCTAAATATTTTAAGATGAAAGACCTAGGAAATGCTAGAAGAATCCTAGGCATGGATATTGTTAGAGATAGAAATAAATTTGAGTTGATTTTGAATCAAGCTGCATATGTTGCCAAGGTGTTAAATAAGTTCTCTATGCTAAGTGCCAAACCTGTTAATGTTCCTTTAGCTTCTCACTTTCTATTAAGTAAGGACCAGTCTCCCAAGACTGATTCTGAAATTAATGAAATGAAAACAATTTCTTACACAAATGCTATAGGTTTTGTGATGTATCTTATGGTAAGTACAAGACCAGATATTGCATATTGTGTAAGTCTTCTAAGCAGATACATGTCTAACCCTGGTAAGCCCCATTGGGAAGCTCTTAAATGGTTAATGAGATATCTAAATCACACACAGCACACTGGTTTAAAGTTTTCTAAGTGTCCTGATGGTGTGAACCTGATTGGCTATGTGAATTCTAACTATGCTAATGATAGGGATAACAGGAAGTCTACTACTTCATATGTTTTTACCTTATGTGGTTCTTGTGTGAGTTGGAAGTCACAACTTCAACCCATAGTAGCCTTATCTACTACTGAATCTGAATACATAGCAATTACTGATGCTTTTAAGGAGGCTATTTGGCTTAAGGGTCTATTATCTAAAATTAAAGTTTTAAGTGTTAAACCTATTGTTTTTTCAGATTCTCAATCTGCTATTCAACTATGCAAAAAACCAGTCTTTCATGACATAACCAAACATATTGATGTTAGGTTCCACTTTATTAGAGATATAGTTAAAAAGGGGATTGTTTCATTGAAGAAGATTGCTTCAGAATTCAACCCAGCTGACATGGGAACTAAGTGTTTGCCTTTAGAAAAATTTATATCATGTCAAAAATTGCTTAACTTTGATAATGGTTGAAATTCATATTCTGATTTCTGAAATATGTTAGAATAGGATTTAAATTCTTTGTGATATATATATATATATATATATATATATATATATATGGTTATGTGTTTTTTAAACTTTGTGTTTTGGTTAAATTTGTTAAACCATCTAAACTTAGTTGTTTTTGGGGCTTGTGCAGGTACTAATGTGGTGTGTGTTGTGGTGTGCCTCTTGCCTTGCCCATGAAAGTCCTAGTACATGTATTGCTAGGCAACTTGGCGATGATGATAACCTAAATAAGTGGAATCATCTTTGCAACCCCGACCAACAAGGTGGAGATTGTGAGTTGTGTCGGCCCTATTGGGTTTATTCCAGCCCATTCCTTTGTCCGAGCCCATCATTAGTTAGGTCCGATTTATGGGTTGGTTACTGGTCCGGGTTTTGGATTGGAGTTTGTTTGGAACGGTTATTTCGACCCGATCCGCTTATATATATTCTCTGATCCGGTTTGCTAGGTATGCAATACAAACCCTAATCCCTTTTGCGCCGCAAGTCGTTCCTCTCTCTCTCTCTCTCTCTTCGCTCTGTCTTCTCTCTACCCTCTCTGAATCCTTAGTGGCCTGAAATGGTTTCCGATGAGAGATCTGGTGAGCCTGTGAGTAGCCTGAGAAGCCTTCACCCATAATTTCCCCTTGGTGGTCGGTTGGAAGGCAGGGAACCACAAGAAGGTGAGTTCTGAGCCTAATCAAGTCCCGATCTAAAGAGGCAAGGTGACTGGCACCCGCGCGCACCCACCGGACGGCTGGAGAAGAAAGGAGGAGAGTCAAAGCTTCAAGAACAGGGGTTTCAGACCCTGTGAGTGGAAACTGAGTCCGATCTGGGCTCAGTCGGGATCCGGCAAGAAACCGAGTCGGAGAATCAGAGGAGTAGGCCTGATACCCAACAAGGCAAAAAAAAAAAAAAAGAAAGAAAGAAAAAAATAGAGAGAAGAAGAAGCCAAAATGCAAATGCAAACACTACCTTTTGCCGGAGTTGAACAAGTGTAATACCTTAAATTGCAGTTGATTTTATGATGGTTGGAATGTATAAGAAGATATTATATGCTTGATTTTATTGGTGAATTATTTAGCAGCAGCTGTCACCTATTGCGTGAAAATTATGTATATATTGCTACATTTATTAGTCCAGCTTCTCCTTATTGTTGACCTTGTTTCCAGAAATTCAGCCTTCATTAGAATAATGAATCCATTATACCCGATTACTAGAAAATATAGCAACTCTCTCTCTATATATATATACATATATATTAATTCAATATTCAAAGCGAGTTGGATATTAAAGATAACTTGTACCAAAACTATTAGATCAAGGCAAAAAAACCAAATCAAATAATTCATTGAAACACACGATTTAGTAACACATGCATATCAAACAAGTTTAATAATTTAAAACTCGTGGGCCTTGATTGTTACAGAAAGAGTTTCAAATAAGTCTCACTATTCTGTTTGGAGTAGGCAGGAGCAAATGGAAGTTGCCTATAGGATTTTATCAATTAATTAACTAATTAAATAGTTAGAAAATGCAGAACAGTAGTCCAATCCGATAATCACGCCATAAATTAAACATAAAAACCTATGGCTTCAAGAAAATGAACATGACATAAGCAGAAGTTTTCTCATCTACACAAGCTATACATCTTTCAGGTTTTGAATTGATCGATGTATTGATGTTTCCGTAACATTGAAATAGGTTATATTTCTGGGTTCGTACACACACACACACAAATAAATACACACGGAGCAATGAGTGTGAGCTGATTGATCATCCAAATCATCGAGCAAGACTTACAGATTGAGATTGTGATAAAAATCGAGCAGAAAAAAACATCTGCCTCTGTATGATGAAATTATACACCTATATTGTATGACAATCATTTTAAGTTTTCCCTCACCACCCTAAACAACTGAAACAAACAAACAAACGAAGCAAACAGATGAAGCAAGAAGGGGAACTCATGTTTCATCTTCTCACAGACAATTATGTGTAGACTTTCATCGTTTTCGAGCGCAGAGTTTTCTCAAGTAATATAATTGTGTAGGAAGTGCACCTTGAACTCTCGCAAGCTTGCACGACTGCTCCGTGAAGAGCTGATACGTCGACCTTCTCTTCCACGGAATGATTCCAAAGTCATCGTTGGAATCCTCCATCCCTTCAACCAGGAACTGCCAGACGAGAGATCCAGCACCGGACTTGTTTCTCACTGCAGACTTGTGCATGATGTCCAGAATGACCTTGTAAAACCGCTCGCGTTGAGCCGGAGTGAAATCCCTGTTCTCAGTAGACAGCCCGAACTCAGTGAACATCACAGGCTTCTTGAGTTCTTTGTCGCCGTCTTCAATGTGAGACAGCATCCACTTGGCCACGAACTTTAGTTTGTATTCGAAATCGGGGTTGTGTGTCCTGCCAATCAAAAATTCAACAGAAAGAAGCCAGTTGATCAACGTGCAGCCTTCTACATCAGCATTCTTAATGCCTGTACGGTTGTTCTTCATACAACTCGAGTTAAACGAAAGCTAACTGAACATATAGATGGACAAGCTCACCAGTGATCAGGGTAGATATGAACCGATGCAAAATCAACAGTTGAGATCTTTGAATTGCGAATGAAATCAGTTCCGACATCAGATGCCCAGAACTCTGGATTGACTGTTAATCTTTTCGGACTTTTAGGTCCGTAAAACCCTTCATGGCCCACAGTCAGCAGATGGTTCCTGTCAATTGATTTCACAAATGTTGACATTTCTTCTATCCAATCCTGCAGTTATAAATGAATGATGTCAAAAACATCAAGCAATAAATGCTATAGCTACTGGTTTTCATTTATAGATGGAAAGATACAAAAAGATAACCATTTACAGACTCAATCAAGAGAGGCATGTGAGAAATGAGATCAATACTTCCAAAATATAACTTTCACAAGGGCCAAAAGCAAAATCTATTGCTATAGCAAATGACATCTTTAGCTTGCTGTTACTTCGTCATCACTGGAAAATCAAGTCACACTAAACTAGCTTCATCTCCAAGATTTTACACCTTTTTACACACTTGATTGCAACAAAGTTGAGTTCAAAAAAACATGCATTACTTCGAGTAAGATAGAAATATGCAGTTCACCTGAAGTGTATCACCAGATTTGTCGGTTATACATCGAGGTTCATTGATTAACTCCCATGCAAAGATAGTAGGGTCATCCCTATACTCGACCCCAGTTAATGTGTTCCTCCTTGTTAGAACAGTCTGCAAAAATAGAAATTCAAAGGTATAATTAGTTGATATCTAAGAGTCTTCGTAATACTGGTCAGGTTGTGAAGATTATAACTAAAGATGTCATTCTGATGAACTGCACTGTAACTGCTAGATGCAAACATGAAAACCACAACAGTAAACTGAGGAAGTTCGATTTTAATGAAAAATGCAACGAGACACTTGTCAAAGAAAGATATTGCACCAAACTTCTCGTCTCTCTGTTAATTGAAATGAATAAATGTGTGCGCAAAAGAACACTTGTAACTAATGAAACAACAAAGTTACAAGCAGCAGATAATAGTAAAAAAATTGCAAGCTTTTATCATGTATGACTACAGCAGAACACATACCAAAATTCAGAAAGGAATTTCGAAATTATTGCAAAAGTTAAAATGTATACCATTTCAAGAAGACCAAAAGAATTCTCATGATTCTCAACCAAAAGAAGGCTTAAATAGCAGATAAAACAGCAATAATACCTTCACATAATGCTTGAAGTAGCGGCGGATAGACGGGTCATAAAAGAAAGAATCATTTGATGAACTTAAACCAACACCTTCTTCCCATGCCCACTTCACATACTGACTTTTCCCACCATAAGCTTGCAAGTTATTTACCAAACACAATATTAGCCTTATTCCATTTCTCCTTGATTCTGCAATAACATGATCTAAGGCCTGCCACAATACACCCAATCATTAGATCACACCACCAAGAAAAAGATAGTAGTCGTATATGCAAAATTTGGATAGAGAACATAAGGGGACCATCAACAGAGATTTAAGAATAAAACAAGAAAGAAAAACAATACATCAAATATATAGTGGGCCATTACAATGGATTTGGATGAAGATGAATGAATCATTGTAATTGGTATAGGGAGGAAACAAACGCATACAGACACATACTTTCATGTCTCAACTAATTCGAGATTAGTGATTCCAGTTGTTTATTTGCTTTTTTTTTCATTTTCTTACGAATCACTATATAGCAATCTAACAGAAAAGAGCAAGATGGACTTAAATGAACTATCTAAACGACTCAACCCAGGTATAACTTCTCGCAGTTCTATACAAGAATCATGATAAAGATAATAATCCTTAAACTAGACTATGTTCAATCAGCAGCAAAGCATAAAAATACTAACAACTTTTTTTTTTCTTTCGGGAAACAATATCAGCAACTAAAAACACTAGATCAACTATATTTCCACTAACAAATATCCCTTACCCTGAAAACTCTTTCGTCGAATCGACCCGGGCTAACCTGGAGAGCATTGTATTCACCATCATTGAAAGCCCAAGTCCTGCAAACAGTAAGACCCATTCTTGCACCTACTTGCAGCATCTCCCTGACCTTACCTCTTCTGAATTCATCGGCAGCATGGTCCATCATCCAATAAGAATTCCATCCATTGAAATAGAAAGGCTTACCATCAACTATGAACTGAGTCCCATTCGTCTCCACGAAACTCAAATGTATATCCCCATGAATATTATTGATCCACAAATCTCCAAATGACAAGTATATGAAAGCCACACAAGATGCAAAACCTACAATGGGGTAAAAGACCCCATTTCCTCCTAACATTTTGCTCTTAACCATCAATACAAACACTCTCAAAATATTGAGAACCTAAAACCTAATATTTGAACTGCAAATCAAGAAAACAGATTACAGCCAAGGCGCCAAGATGATATTTTTGAGCCACAAATATCAAAATCGATAGAGAATAAACATCCCAAAATGGATTGGCTGATGCTTTGGATCTGTCTTCACTGGGTTTTTGGCTTCCAGATGAAGACAAGAGAATTGGAGGTCAGCCCAGATCCCCTTCTGCCAAAGGGTATTTCAAGAATTGGTCGAGAAACAGCCCAAGTTCAAAGAAACATCAATGAGCCTTCAAATATTCAGTTACCCAAAACAGAAAATTGCATCAAACGAGAAAAACAGAGGAACCGCGTTACCACAGTGTGTGTTTCCTGTATCTAATAACAATGGCAGTCTAATAGTAAGGTAATGTGAACCATTGGGCAGTTGATGGTGGATATGAAAGAGGGTGAGAGTGAAACAATTTTGTAAAGAAATTGAGGAAAAGCAACCTAATTTATAGTATATATATAATAACAACAGTCAATAGGGGAAAACTGCAAAAGAAATTTATGAAAAACTTTAATGAAGATGAAGGTAGAATGTTGGTATCAAATGCTTTGCCAGATTAGATCTGGGATCATATTTTCAGACTTTCTTGAGATTTAATAATGATATACAGCCATGGGCCATTTCAACAAATAAGCCTCGCCCACACTTCTTCTCTATTTCTATCCTTTTTAATATACAGTAATAATACTTACAATTCTACAAACAAATCCACATTTAGCAAGGAAATCTACCAATATATAATTAAAAAATACTCTACATTATTAATTCATCAAGAATAAATAATTAGATTTTTACCTTTAATTAAATTTGGGGCCACTGGGCACTGACTAATTTGAAATATACTAAACTTGTGGAATTCACCAAAGACAAGATGCCTGTCTCATGATGACTTTTTCGAGGTTTCGTGCATACAATTTGGTGCAGGGTCAAATTAGAACATAAATAAAGTGGTTCAAGTCTTCTGCCCATGTGAATTTGGTGTTGTGTGTTAATTTATAATCATTTTCATTTTCCAACAACTGTTATTTTTCCTCTTTGCTTTGTATTTAACCAATTTCAGGTTCTTGAATATCTCCATCATAACATGTTTGGTAATAATATGTGGGGTTGTGTGAATGTGATGATGTATTTTGAGATTTCAAATATATAGAGGATCAAGAATTCAAGATTGCTTCGGGTGTATAATGAGATGATTTAATCAGCAATGAAAAGAAAATGTGATTTGGATGATAGCATAGGAATTCTATTGGTGGAAGAATGCATAGATTTTTTTTAAAATTATTAAAGAAATGTGAATTTTTTTTATATGGTCTATTTCATGTATGTGAACTATCAAATTATGCATATCAAAGTGGATGTTGATATACTTAATAAAATAATTAATATTTTTCTCGGTGACCCATGTCAAGACTAGCCAACAATATTTCTTGAACTGGCATTTGATGGATATGTGAATAATTGAGGTTAGGATTCCTCCAATTTTCTTTAATATTAAAATGAGGTGGTTTTAACAAAAAGAAAACAGGAATGCTTTTTTGCAAAACTCAAATTTATGTGTATATATATAAATATTGTTAACTTATTAAAATATAATACAAAGTGGGATTATTATATAAGTATTACATTGATTTTATGTCTACATTAATTTCACTGGGAATTTCATAAAAACCAGGGTTTCCTACTTCTACCTATACATGACATCGTCACATGTAGGTAACCAAAAATTGTTGGTTTTATCATATATTATTTAGTCTATCTTTCATTTTTTTCAAAACCAACTATGATCATTGTAGATGATTGCACTTTGGTTTATTTAAGTTGGTACAAATTTATAATATTTAAATTATGAGAGTGTTCACTTCAAAGTAACTTACAAACACGTGTATCATTTATTTTTAATAATAATATATTATTTTTTATATTATAATATATCATTTCAAACATTAAATACATAAAAATAAAAGAATTATTTTATATATAAAGAAATTGCTGTTGCACCATATATATGCCTATGAGTATGTGAGATCAGAATTTAAACCGTAATTGTTGGGAGGTTTTGACTTTCTCTTTTCTCGAAGAAAAAATAAATCTCTAAATTCAGAATAAAATAATATTTACATCCAAAAGTTACTTAAACAATTAAATTAAAGAAAATAATAGAAATTAGAAATAATTTTTTATTGGATATTGACAAACCTATGTAAGGAGAGAATGAATGAGTTCTTTTGATGTAGAAAATACCCAAAAAATAAATTATTAAAATTTGGATCTAAAATAGATAATATGATACTGATATTAAAATCTTAATCCATAACATTCTTAAAGCTGTAAAGGCGGCTATTATTATTCATTAGTGCATATAATTTAGGCCTCATTGATGCAAAAACTCCATCATTAACTGAGGAGAGGGAATCACTCATGACAAATGAATTATCCATTAAGAACGGCTCAAAGGCTTTTGCACGTGCGGCGCACGTGAGTAATTTTTGTCTTCAATATCTTTTTTAAATAGTTCCATTAAAAATCATTGTCGGCAACATTATCTAATAATTGTCAGAAAATTAAAAAATAATGATATAAATTACTTTTGTATGCAATTGAGGAAATTTTTGTGAAAATTTGAATTTATCGGAATTCTCATATGGGTAATTCTAAACGCAATCACATTATTGCTAAATACAGCCCCTTAAAAAATATTAATTTAAATTATAATTTGATATTACATTTTTACCCTCTAGCCCTAATTTAGAATTTTAGTTAAAATTATTTAAACGAATAATTATTTACACAACGACAACAAACGTCTGGGGTAACATGTCCAAGTCCAACAAATGAAATCAAAACAATAGGGTCTTGTCCACAACATGAAACAAAGGCTAACAGGTATACATAAAGCGACACCAATATATAGATCATCAGCCCAATGGCAATGAATGCAAATCCCAACAACGAAGCACTGCCAGTAGAAATGGTGGCGGAGCTGGGAGGCGGCGGCGGGGTGACGTCCGCGGGTGAAGCACCGGGTGCTGGTCCTGGTGGTGTAGATGAGACACCGCCACTGGGCATCGGAGCCGATGCTGGTGCTGGTGATGGTGTGGGGGTTAGGGTTGGCATGGAAGGAGCTGGTGTGGGGGGCATGGTCGGAGTTGGGGTGGTAGGGGGGAAAGGAGGTGGCATAGGAGCGGTGGTGGGGGTGGGGGCTGGAGTGGAGGAGGCGGAGACATTGATATCAAGCTTTTGGCCCAAGGAGCAATGGCTGCCAAAGGTGCAAATGTAGAAGGTCTCGCCGGCGGAGGTGAGGGTGATGTTGGAGGACCACACCGTCTGTAGTAAGAGGGGACTATTGGAGCGATGCACCCGTCGAATGAAGCCTTTGTCACCTGAGCCACATCGTGTGCCCGAAGTTGAACACTGCAAATATCTGTTTTGGGGATTTTGACTTATATTTCACGTAAATGAAGATGGGGCTACAAATTTTAGTTTAATTTTTGTTATTATAATTACAATTTAAATTAGTGAGTATAAGGATAAAATTGTAATACTATGTTATAATTTAAATTATTAATTTTTAAAAGGGCTACATATAGCAAAAAGATGGCTGCATTTAGAATTACCCTTCCCATATAAGTCGAATCATCGTTAATCACTTCCAGAATTATAGGTTGTTAACTTTAATTAATTAGTTTCATATAAATTTAATATTTAGTGTAGTCAGTTACAAAATTAATTTTTTTTTCTTTTGCGGTATTAACAAAATTTTGGACCTGGTGTGGTTGGGATCGCACTTTTTATATTTTGAAAACAAAAGTTAGGTGGCTATTTTTAATGATTTGACCAACTGATTGTATGGTTAACAACCAAAGATTTAGGTTTTATTTAGTATTCGTTGGGCTGATTATTACACAATGGAAAATATAATGATTGGTTTTGTATATAACCTTAGTTTTATAAAATATTGAACAAGAGCATTGGTTATGCCTATAAAAAATAGTTTATTGAATGTAATATACAATAGTTAGCCTATAAACTATATAAGAAAATAAAATTTACATTAGGTTAAATATTAGTTAATCATATATACTCTAAAACTATGTTTATCAGCAACCGGTCCAACTACCCGACCACTCAACCTTTTCAATTTAATTAATTTATCTTTCTTCCACATCATCAATTATCAATTGAATCCACTACAATAATTTGGCAAAGTTTATCCATGACCACCCAACCGCACTATATATAATTCTTTTATTTGATTTTATTTTTAAAATGAAACTTGTAATTAAATTAGAAAAATGTATAATTTATAAAGTGACTAGTAAAATAAAAAAATTGTAATTATCAAGGGAAAAAATTCTACAAAAGATAATTCTTGATAATATAACTTAGTGTATATATATATATATATATGGATGCATTATAGTGACAACCACCTTTTAGATGCGATATAAGACCAAATCTGGTGCATTGATTTTTTAAATTGACGATTCAGATCAAAAAATTTTAATTTAAAAATTCGCTGCAGTAATAAGGTTAAAAAGTTGCATTATTTGGACTTTTAGGTCATTTTGGCATCATAATTATATTTGCACGATTTTTCTTTCCTAAATTCATGGGATTTGATTCCTTAATTATTGCATTTCAAAATTAACTTCCTAATTTCGTGGGATTTGATCCCTAAATTATCAACATTTCAAAATTAATTTATTTTTCTTCATTAATTTCGAATTTTAAGTAAAATTTTACAATTTATTATAAAAAACTTTTTAATTTCATACATGACTATCACTAATTTTAAAAATTTTCGATTTTGTTTTATATGAGAAGTTGCATTATTTTTAAAAAATAGTTGCATTATATAAACTAATTTGTTGCAGTATCTTAAAATATGACACACGATTATAAATCATAATATTACACTACAGTTAGTTGCATTAATGCAAATATGGATACTTGTATGATGCATAATTGAAGGTGTATTTAATGTAAATTAATAGTATCAATTTTTTTATTGTTGAATTAAAATTATAACAATTTTTATACTTCGTCGAAAGTTGCATTATTAATTAAAAATATATGCATTATATTGACTAATTTATTGCAGTATCTTAAAATATACCAAGTTTATATGGAGATAAGAAACAGTTGTATGAAGCAAATTTATAAACTTAGTCAATGCAAGTTTACAGACTTAAACACTGCAAGTTTACAGACTAAACTGCTGCAACTACACATATTTACATTCTCCAAAATTCTACACACAACTATAAAACAAAAAAAATATATACTGCGAGTTTACATGCTTGATAAATGCAAGTTTACAGGCTTAATAAATGCATGTTTACAGATTTAATTGTTACAACTACATAGTTAAGATATCATGTTCCATCTGATGACCACCACACCTCCACCCCTTCCTCTTCAATGACACATGATCTTCAAGTATCTTACATATTAAAAACTATTAAATAACTCTGCCCATTGAGAAAAACTAAACAAGTATACGAACAGCAAAAAAAAATAATAATAATAATAATAATGATTACCGTGCAAAAAACTATTGAAGAAAATAACTATGCCCCATGATAATAGAAATATAAAAAAAAACCTCATGGGTTGAAGAGGTGTCGCCACTCCTGTCGGCATCAATCCTCCGTGAAACTGTTGAAGTATGGAGATTCTCTATCGCTGCAAGTCGCTCAAGGTTGCTGCGGTGGTGCTCTTGGGCGGATGTGCACTGCTCTTAAAAGGGTTAGCCCTAGTTTAGCCTATCTTGAACAGATCAAACAACATACGGCTAGGTTATCATCAATTTAGTAAAACACTAGAACTATCGTCTTCCATTAAATATATTCAATTTTTTTTTTTGAATCATAGATTAGATATATTAGGAATTAGTTATGGTATAATTAAACTGTCAAAATTTTCTTACTATAATACCCTCTGATTCATTTAAATATGAAAAATAAAAATTAAAAAATAAATTATGTGAATTAATCACAACCATCCAAATCAAAAAAATCATGGCCAGGATGAAGTCTTATCTCTTATCTGGGAGGTGGTTCACATATGATTACAACTCTATATATATATATATATACATATATATATATATATATATATATGTATGTATGTATGTATATATAGAGAGAGTAGTGATCAGGTGAGAATGAGGTTTAGTATGAGAAATGAGAAAAGATCTCGCGCATCCATATCATCAAATCAGCGAACATAATTCAATCTCAACAAATTAAAAAAGACGGCATTTTTGCCCCAATATCCAGCAGTAAAGGTCAAAACAGTAAAAATACATTATCAAAAACGAACAACAACCTGCATTTTAACTACGATTTTGTTTATTTTAACTACGATTTTGTTCATTTTAAGGCAAATATCCTGCATTAACATTACATTGCGAAATAAAAGGCTTAATCCATCTACTTACGACATTTTATATTCAATATTGTGCATTTTATCTTAGCAATCATGCATTTTATCTAAGAAAACATGCATTATATCTCATTATGAAAAAAATTAATCTCTCTAATAAGGAAATATTGTGTATCAAAATCCGGATATCCATATCTAATTTGATATGAGAATATTATTAAAAAATAATGAAGATTATCTGATTACCAAAATTGAAATATATATATATCCTTCATTTATTTGAATTTTCTTACCATATTTACTCAAAAGAATCATAATCTTACAATAAGAATTTCGTAATTCATTATTAACAATTCTACGTGCATCTTTAGAAGCACTAATGTGCATTCTTAAAAGAGCTAATACATTAAAATAAATTAACTTTTGAATAGTTCATTATTGATAATTCTTCATGCATCTTTCAAGGAACTAATATGCAGTATAGTAGCTCACGACTCACACAAGCAAAACAACAAACACTTAGTTGACATAATTCAAACATCATACAAAGAGATGAAATCTACGATCAAATTAAAATTTGAACCACCAAAAACACCACCCGCCGCCACAGACCGCTGGAGATGAATAATTGAAGCACGCATGAAGCATAATTGAAGCGTGCATTGTGCAGCCGCAAAAGATGAAGAAGAAATCGAGGAAGAATACGAGTAAGATGGACTTCACGGCGGGGACGACGGACCAGACGACGAAGAAGAAACCGAGGAAGGAGACGAGCGAGATGGACTCCACGGCGGAAATGACGAAGAATAGGATCACACGAAGAAGATAATAAAAATTTGGTTGCATAAAAAAAGAATAAAAAATCTGATCAAATATTAAGTGAGATTTGATTTAAGTTTGAAAAAAAAGTTAAATTACAAAAATATCCTTAATTATGTAACAATATAGGATAGTGGACCAAAAATGTACACGGAAATAGATAAATCTTGAGCGTTGAAATGACAAAATCAAAGGCAGAGATTTATTCTCATTTCTCATACTAAAATTTATTCTCATGTGATCACCTCTCTCTCTCTCTCTCTATATATATATATATATAAATTCAAAAATAAAAAATAAATATATTGATATTAATCTCTATTTGTAGAGAATAAAAAATTATGAATTTTAATATATTATTTATTTATTTATATCTTATTATTTAAAAAGTATATATATTATAATATTATTCTTATACAAAATTAATTGATCAATAGAATGAATATAAATATCACCATTTTATTAGTCTATCAATAAAGATTTAATAAAAAGAATAGTGGGGCCGTAGAGGTGCGGACCTTTGTGGTTGGGAAGGGACTTTGGTTCAACCAATTTACGGTGAGTTTTGGGGATTTTTTAAATTTTGTTTTTTTAAAAAATATAATATGGTGGTTAGACTGGGATGAGAAGTGATTGTTATTTCTAGTCTAAGATTTGAATTTATGGAATTCAGCCACAAGAGAGGTTTTTTAAAGCATATTATTTAGTTGATATTATCTTTTGTTAGATTATAACTATAGTAATAAGACTAATAAAAGCTGTACTTGTATTTGTAAAAATATTGCCAATTATATTTTGAACATTGGCAATATTCATTTTTAAGGTTTGTAAATTGAGTCCTAATCTTCCACTCACATCAATTATAAATTATAATAAATGTGACCGTTTAATGATGTACTTTACAATAATAGTAATAATAATGATAATAAAATTAATAATAGTAGTAGCCGCCGCCTGATTTTGTCCAATATTACAACTAATCATCCCAGTGTATTTTCATTTGAGTTCAAACATAATCTTCTCAAAATCTCACTTTAGATAATTGCAAATCTTCTTCTATCAACTCTCTCAAATCACGGCCAATCTTCTATTTTAAAAAGTGTCACTTGTATAACTCGAAAATTATCTTGGTTAGGATAAAGATATATCGTAAATAGTAATTAGTATTAGGGTTTATTTAAACCACGTTTTAGTTGGTGGATGTTTCTGAATTATCGGGTGGACTTGGTAAATAAAGTGATGGGCCAACAACTGATTTACCTTTTCTCTGTCGGTGGCTATCTCATTATATTGCCTATGAATACAATTTAATTAGGATAAATACATGTTTATTCTTAATCTACATAAATTACTCTTAATGTTTTTCTAAGTATATATCTAAATCCAGATCTAGACCTAAGAATTTGGGCCCAATATAGTTCAATAATAATAATTTAGTATCATGAGAAAGCCTTTTCAATATCACCTAAATCTAGAATAAAATATTTTTAAGTTCAAACCCAATAAACCACATCACGATACAAACCCAAATATATTTGAATAAATCATACATTATATGTTCAATGCAAGATATTAGGATATTAGGTTTGTGATAATTTCTTATCTAAAAATATTGAAAAATGAAATTCGCCAAATTAGAGAGCATGCAATAAATTTAAAAATCACAAATTTTATTACTTTGGACTAATACAGAAAATATCACGGCGACATGATTGAAATGATCTGAAACAAGCTTTCGAAACAATTAAAATCGTTTTGAGAGTTAATTTTACATTATAATTTATTTCTTACATTAATCACGAGTAGTTATATATGTATATGTTTACACATATTAATTATTATAATTTTATAATCTTCTTAGTTTTGTTATATTAGTTTGTGAATTATGGATTAAATATGATCTAATATTTAAAAATGTAATTTGTGGAGCATACATAATACCCAATAATTTATTATAAAAATATCATTAGTTTGATCAATATTTAAATTCAGTTTGTACACATTTTTTCGAATTTTGACAAGCGTTTTTTTTAAAAATTCTTTTAGCATATATAATAAATTACTATTACTTACTTAGCACTTTTATATCAACAACTATTATATATATAATATTCACAATTATATATTCAAATGTATATTAATATATTAAAATTATAAATTATATTTAATATATATAGATTTTTTACAATATTTAAATTTAATAATTTCTGCAATACATACTTAAACAAATAAAAATAAAGCACTTAAAACATCCACATTGAAAATAAAATATAGTAAGATACGCTAATTAATGCCAGCCAATTTGAAAATTACAGCTAGGATTCATGGTTTTTATCTTCAATTTAAAACACACGTTAGATTATACTAATAAGTCCCAAATCTAATTACTGACGAAAATAGTAAGAAATATCTAATTCTACGGATTCATTTATTCAGCCGCACACTCCATCAACGGCGCTTCGCCAAACGCGGCGAACTCCTAATACCAGCGGCGGCAGCCACCACCGCCGCCCCAATCTTTCTCCTTTCTTTCTTCTTTCCCTTTTTCATTCCCCCTTCATCACTATTAGAGTTTGCCTCACTGCTCTTACTCTTTGTCCTCGTAGCCGCAGCCCCTCCATTTTGGCCGCCAGTATCAGACGCCAACCCACTTTCCCTGGCCACCCTCTCAAAATCATCTCCCAATTTCCTCACAGGCCCTCTCTTAGCCACCACCTCCTCTTCTTCCTCGTCCTCCACGTCAATCAACCCAACGACCCGTCGCCGCTTAATCGCCACCGGAGAGGGCGGCGGAGACGGTGTTTTATCGACCTCGCTTTCGGATTCATCTTCTCTGCTAAGAGAGGCGGCTGATTTCCTGACAGATTTCTTCTGGCCCTGTGATTTCTTGAAGGCCTGCTCCTTCTGCGCCCGCAGCCTCTCAACTTTGCCTTCGATGCGGCCTTGGAGACGGTGGCGCTTGAAACTGAGGCCCCCCATGGACCAGTGAGCCTCCTGCGCCCACTCCATGAGTGGATCCATGACTGGCGGCGGCGGATCCACCCTTTTGTCGTTGAACTTGACGTCGGTGTAGAAACGCGGCCGCGGCAAGCTGCTGCCGTAGAACCTTCCTGGACCTAACGCCTCAACCATGTTGGCTGTGCTTTCTGTTGGTGTGTGTGGTGCGTGCAGATCTGCTTGTGTGTGCATTTCTGCGGTGGAAGGGCGTGAGTTTTGTAGCGGGTTGTTAGAGACAATGGCGGGAAAATTGGCGCCACTTGGAAAAGCATTAGCCGCGCCAAAGCGAATCATTTTGAAACAAATTGGGCTACCTCCATTTTAGTTTCAAATTCGAATATTCTTTAAAAAATAATTTTTTGACCGGTTCCATTGATTTAAGAGAAGTGACTTGATGGGTTTGATTTTGAGATATCTCAAATTGGATAATTTGATTTAACCGACATTTTGATAGCTGAAACTGTTCCAAAATTATTTTAAGGCAAAAACTTGCGTTAGGCAGGCCTAAACGGTTTAGGCGGGTTTTATCTTACCCAAATGGGTTCACCCATCCCAAATAGGGTATATTATATTAGTTTGAGCTTGGGTTAATGGATAAAACCCGCCTAAAGCTTGGGTTAATGGTTAAAACCCGCCTAAATCATTTAGGCCTGCCTAACCCAAGACCTTCCCTTATTTTAAATATAATAATAATTATTATTATTAAATATTATTTGATATAAATCTAAAATATTAATTATATATTGATACATATGTTCAATACCTATTTTATTTGGAATTGAAATCAACTTCTATTTTCTTTTCTTGTAATTATCTCCAATTTATAATTAGTAGCAATGGAATTATATTTATATTAATTCTACTTTTTTTCAACAATCATATATTGATATTCAAAATGGTCAAAATCATATGTAATTTTATTATTTGCACTATTAGTCGAATATTTTTCAAACTGTTTAAACCGACCAACCTAAATCATTTTAATATGATTTGGCCGATTTAATTTATGAAAATTTCAAATCATAATTATTGATTTAAATGATATTTTATTCTTCAAATCAGTCAAACTAAACCGAACATATTCCTAGTTGTTAGATGGATTATTTTATAAACAGCAATTCAACGTTTAGGATGAATCTGTCGTAGTGAGACACTGCACCTCTCTAGGGGGAGCTCCATTATAAGAATCCTACATCTTGTTATTATTCAACTTCAGAAATGAAATAAAAACATGAAATTTTCAAAAACATGATGTGATTGAATTCAAGCATGCTTATTGAGGAATTTGACGAGGATGTTGTTGACCTCATCAGGAAATTGTTCTTGAACAAAATGTGTGCCATTAGGCACGAAGACGGTCTCCAAATCGGGCACATTGTTCATCACCAACCCGCTTCGAATGTAGTGCTCGAATCCCCCAAATTTCAACGCATAATCCTTCTCCCCCATTATCAAAAGGCTTGGAACTTTAACTATCAATTCATCAACTCCGTAGTCCTCCAACCATGCCCTGACATCACACCCATATTATTATTATTATTATATATCCCACACCATTATAAATACGATATATATCTACGTCTTTGAATTGAAATACAAAGTTAGTTGTTGCCTGTATTGCTGGAGTGCTGTCTGGAAACCGGATTTCTCGTACAAATCTGCATATGTCTGAAGATCTTCCTCCGTAAACCAGGCGGGCAACGGGGCAGTTTCGTCTACCAAATCCAATATTTCTTGATCTTCAGAGGCAACCTGGAGTTCACTTGCTGTGAACATTATGTAAATCTTCTTTATCACAGTCTTAACGTCGAATCGTCCGAAGTCTTTCTCAGCTCTGCCTGGTTCCTGCATATTCATTGAATTTGGTAAAGAAATAAACGGTTCATCAATTTGGGAACAAAAAAAAAAAAAAACTCACACACAAGAGAGAAGATTCAAGAGTACCTGAAATCTCAAGAAATAAAATCCTTTAGGGAGATCCCCAGGGAATGTGTGAGGGTTTATGACAACAACCGGCACGCCTAGTGTTGTTACTGCGACCACTCTTTCAGGGTGGAGGAGGGCCAAATGGTACGCAACTCGAGCTCCGAAATCTTTTCCCACTAATAAAACCTGTAAACAAGTGACTCACGAACACAGTTGAAATATGAAAAGAAATCATAACATAACATAACATACCTTGGGAATATTGAGAACGTCGAGCATCACCAGCAGATCATCCATAAGATCCTTATACGTTGTTTTGGTCGGCTCCGCCGGCTGCTGAGACATCCCGTAGCCTCTGCAGTCCGGAGCTATCGCCCGGAATCCAGCGTTAGAAACAGCTATCATTTGATGCCTCCACGAATACCAAATCTCTGGGAAACCATGCAGGAATAACACTGCCGGCCCTGCATGTCAAAAATTCTCAAACAGAATTACGATTTTAGTGCATCAAAATTCACCACACACACTCAATATATTGAAACCTGCTCCGATTTCTGAGATATGAATCTTGAGGCCTCTTATATTCACATAGTTGTGCTTTATGCTTTCCATGGAGAATTGGAGATTTTAGGGAAAGTGATGATTGATGAGTCTCCATTTTATATATATGAGGCCGCTTTATATAATAAGAGAGTCGTAATCCACTTTTTTTATATAAAAAAATATAAAATTTATGATTTGTCATTATAGTGATTGTATGGAGAAAGCAAGCAAGTCCTCACCTGAATATGATTTTGATTTTCTCACTGTAAAATATTATAATTATATTTGAGGCGGCCTAGTTTGATTACGTGACCTTTCAACTCACTTCCTCTCCGCCATTTTAATTTGTTAATTGCTTATTTGCCCTTTCCTTATTTTTAATGTTTGGTAAGAGAAATTGTGAAATTTGATATGATAAGCTTATACATTGTATTAAGAATAACTGTAAAATCTCATTCATATCTAACCGAATGAGTTTAGGACACAAGGTCAATTTTATAATCATATTTAGCATGAGCTGTCCTTATTCTTCACCTCTTACTTTACTAAAAAGGATATTTTATGAATAATCATTTAATAGAGAACTCTTATACATATAGCCGATCATTAATGCATGTTTTGCAAATAATTTATTTTGTATATTATTGGCAATTCGAATTTAATAAGTTGGCCAATTTAAAAAACAACTAGGCATTGTATTTGTTGGTCCTTGTTTTATCAGATAAAATGTAAGTTGCACAGCGGAAATAATATTTATTTTGCGGTAAGCTTATACTTATCCAAATTGATAGTGATGGGTCAATTTGATTTGTCAAATCTTATGAGGGTACTTGAGTCTAAATATGCTTAATGTCAATTTTCAGTATATATTACAACACTTGAGTATTGAGTTTGAAATTAGTAAGTTGACAAAATGAAATCAATAAATAAAACAAAGGTTATAGTGGTTCGAACTCTAAAGGTCCTACGTCCACTCTTCAGACTCAAGGTCTAAAAATTCATTAAGATTAGGATCCTGAGCTGATGTCGTCATACTTGCAATCCAATGCTGGTGACATCATTCATCAGTATACGCTTGATCCATACTAATAAGTTTGGTATCCGGACTAGTAAGACCATACTTGTTTAGTTCGATACTTGGTGTGGTCCAAACTTGTTAGTCCAGACTCATATATCCTAGACTTGTGACTTCTGTTCGAACTTTAGTCTATTGAGTCTCGCGCATCCAAGACTGATTCATCAGTCTGGTCTTCAGATTTGTTCCAGCTTACAACTTGATACTAAGCGTATACAGGACTTTACATTTTTAAACTATACGTCTATACCAAAACTAATATAGAGATAAATTAAGATGGCGCCCACCAAAATAATATAAAATGAAGAAATTTCTAACAAATTTCCTAACACTCTTAGACTATCCCTATTCATAACGCTAATCCAACTCAAACTTTAATAAAATATTAATTTCTCTCACCTCCACATATACCACCCACAATCCCATCTAATTTTTACTCCCATAAATAATCCCAACCCAATTTAAATTAAATTTTCTTTTTTATTTTACTTTTCAATATATATTATGAATATCAATTTTTATTAAATTTAAAATATTTAACAAAAATATATAAAAATTATTTTATATTTATAATTGTAGTAAAAATATATTATCGTACAATTATAATTTTTTATTTAGATTAACAACAAATTACAAATATAATGATAAGAAATGTGTGTAGAATGGAGAATTTTAATTTTGATGTGAAAATATATCAGTATGAGACTCTATTAATAGAGAAAAAAAATTATAAATTTGGTATAATTTATTATTATTTTTAATTAATCATTATCCATTAGTATTAATGAATTAACTTTATAAAATTTAACTATCCAATCAGATATTGCCAAATGACAACAAATGATTGGATGGTTGATTCATGACTTTTCAAAACCTTGAAGTCATGCAGAACACCAAAAGTATAATTTATGACTTAAATTCATGATTTTTTAGTTTTTTTAAAAAAATAAAAATAAAAATTGGTCCTATAACCATATCTCCCATCTCATAGTCATCATGAATGGAGATAGTCTTAATACTTGATTTTGCATGCCAACAAACACAATCTCAGATTACTATGCTTGAACAAAGAGAAAAATAGAAGAGTCGACTAAATTGCTGAAGGATTTTCATTACAAGAATCCCACTTCTTGTTATAATATTATTCAACTCCATTATTGCAAAGACATGTGATGATTGGGTTCAAGCATGCTTGTTGAGGAATTTGATGAGGATGCTGTTGACCTCATCAGGTAATTGTTCCTGAACAAAATGTGTTCCATGAGGCACGAAGACAGTCTCCAAATCTGGTACATTGTTATTCGCCATCCCACTTCGTATATAATACTCGAATCCCCCAAATTTCAAGGCATAATCCTTTTCCCCCATTATCAACAGGCTTGGAGCTTTAACTGTCAATTCATCAACTCCATAGTCTTCCAACCATGCTCTGACATGACATGACATGACACCCATACTATTATTATCCCACAACTTTATGAATATATATGCCGTAGATTCTAATTTCACATGTTTGGTTGAAATGCTCAGTCAGTTAAGTTGTTACCTGTATGGGACCTGGAGTGCTGTCTGGAAACCGGATTTCTCGTACAAATCTGCATATGTCTGAAGATCTTCCTCCGTAAACCAGGCGGGCAACGGGGCATTTTCGTCTACCAAATCCATTATTTCTTGATCTTCAGAGGCTACCTGGAGCTCACTTGCTGTGAACATTATGTATATCTTTCTTACCACTGTTTTCACGTCGAATCTTCCGAAGTCTTTCTCAGCTCTCCCCGGCTCCTGCACATTCATAGAAATATGTATGGAAAAACTCTCACACGCAGAGAGAGAGAGGGAAGATCTCTAGGAGTAATGAACATATATACCTGAAATCTCAAGACGTAAAATCCTTTAGGGAGATCCCCAGGGAATGTCTCAGGGGTAATGACAACAAACGGCACGCCTAGCGTTGTAACTGATACCACTCTTTCAGGATGGACTAGGGCGAAATGGTACGCAACCCGAGCTCCAAAGTCTTTTCCCACTAATAAAACCTGCAAATAATTAAGTTAAAAAGATGTCCAGTTGGAACTCATCAACTATAGATATTTCAATCAGAGCACTCCTATTTGTTCAATTAGATTCACTCTTTTATATTTATACATACAACCATCCTCGTAAAACTCTGGCATGCCTCTGCCACAGCCAATAACCCTGTTAAGGCTCCTTACTTTGTTAAACTGATTATTCCGAGTTTGTCGGAGTTGGGCCTAGGCAGATGTCAGCAGTTATTGTTAATAGAGAGGCGATTACAGAGGAGAGAGAGAGGTAGAGATAGAAGAAGAAATGAGCTGACCAGTGGCGGATCTACATGGGGTCTAGGGGACTACAGCCCCTAGCCCGATTTTTTTTTTTAATAGTATCGTGATTCGACATTTTATGCTATAGCCCTTTTGTAAAGAAGAAAAAAATAATAAAAATATGATATAAAAGAATTGAAATTAAAGTGGAAGTCAAAAAAAAATTTAGTCCCTCCTCTTATATATTTTTCTGGATCCACCACTGGAGTGATTACTAGAATATCTAGAAAAGGAGAGATATATAAAGAAATATTGGGTGCAGTAAGGGTCTTGGGGTGAGAGAGAAAATAGGACTGCATGTGAAGATTTTTTTTAAAATTTAAAACAAGGTAGGTACATGTGGAGAGTAGGTGAGCAGAGAGATAAGAGGACAAGTTTGATGAAGAGCATAGTTGAAATAATTAAAAGAAGAAAAAAAAAAACAAAATATACAACATTCAAGCACTGAGATCTGAGCCTAATGCTTAGATACTTCATAGTAATGAGTGATGACATACCTTTGGAATATTGAGAACGTCGAGCATCACCAGCAGATCATCGATAAGATCCTTGAAAGTTGTTTTGGCTGGCTCCGCCGCCTGTTGAGACAGGCCGTAGCCTCTGCAGTCCGGCGCTATCGCCCGGAAGCCGGCGTTGGCTACGGCTATCATTTGATGCCTCCATGAATACCAAATCTCTGGAAAACCATGCAGGAACAACACTGCCGGCCCTGCCAATGATTTTCAAACAGAATTAAGATTTGAATGCATCACACACACTATCACACACACAAGAGTGAGAGTGAGACCTGTTCCAATTTCGGCGATATGAATCTGGAGGCCTCTTACATTCACATAGCTATGGTTTATGTTTTCCATGGAGAAGGAGAAGTGGAGATATTGAGGAAAGTGGTGAGTTCACAATCCTTTCGAGGCTGATTTATATAATAAAAAGAGTCGCAATTATTTCATGCATTTCTCACCATTTATTATTTTATTTTGGATTTGTCATCACTTGTAGTTGTTTGTATGGAAAAGCACATGCATCATGATTTTGTTTTATTCTCAGTTTCTCAATATAAAAATAGTTATATTATATTTGAGTGCTCCTACTTTCAATGTTTAATATTTCTGTATGTGACCATTCAACTAAGTGGATATTTATATAGTAGAAGACATGATTGCAAATTAAATAAGGACCCACCTTGAGTAAAGTGACCCACATCAACAGATAATCTATTCGTTAGGCGATGGATACATTCTAATTGAAAATTAATCGAAAAAAAGGAAAAAAAATTATCAGATTGGAAGCCACTCTATATCAGAGCCAGGTTTCGATCCTGGGACCTGTGGGTTATGGGCCCACCACGCTTCCGCTGCGCCACTCTGATCTGTTGTTAGTTTGGGGGTTAAAATTTCTTTTATACCTATAAAAAGGGAGGTTTTCCCTATCCATCTTGCTTGAAATTTGTGGCCTATTTTAAAAAGTGAAAGTAAAAAAAAAAAAAAAAAATCTTCACTGCATCCATCTAATGAACAATCTAAAGAGTTTGTACAAGCATTTACAAAGAAGTTGATGTTCTGATGAATATCTAAGGATATGAATATATGATACCCTTGTCAAATTGAGTTGTGTAGTCTAGGGAACTGATCCAGCCCCAACAGAAAAACCTCAACTTTTATTTTCACAGGAGAAGAGTGAATATTAATAAGGCTTTGTTGCTTGAAAGTTGAATCGTGAGATCACCAATAGTGGTGAAAACGATTTGGATCCAGTCTTCCCACAATCTTGGCTATGTGTGATTGCAGTGTGACAATCCTCACAAACGCGCTAGTTCTTGAAAACAAGAACAGGTCTCCCAGTTGGTATACTCATTATCCTATAAGCAAAAGCTAATTTCTCACTATGATACTTCTTCAGCATATGCTGTTTTTCTTCCTCACATCGTGCAGCACCAGTTTGGTGAACCGTCTTCTTTCATCCTCATTCATAGAAAACATCGAGCTCGCCATGTTGCTGCATGATCTGGGTCAAAAGGCATCTTCTAGTCGCCCAGCTCGGCCTAGAAGATCAATAAGGCAGGTATAGTGCTTTGGATTTGCCACGATGCCGTGATCTTGATGTCTACCAAGCCAGTATGACTACAAGCTGATATGATAGAACACCAACCAAGATCAAAACAAGCGAATACTTTCAACCAACATGGAAAAGAATTTCTCGCTTCATTAATGGTAATTAAAAGTATCAATTCTTTATAAGGAAATGAAAATGAACCACCAACATGTAATTTTTTCAAATACATGGAACAATTTTCATTTCTCGGACTGGAGTGTCTTTTAAATGTGTTTTTCTGTGTGAATTTTGTTTTATTTACTAATTACTATTTCAGGAAGTATGCATGGGAAAGGAGATAAGATCATCAACTTACAACTGCGGGATCACAAGTAAATATTGGTCATCCAACTTTTACATGAGTTATATATGCACAATACAAATTATATCAGACCCATGGATAAAAGTACTTCAGGATATTAATAGCAATATATAAAACCCAAATAGCATTAAAATATTACCATAGTAACTTCATCAGGTTGGATAGACATTTGTTTCATTGATTCAAAATATTGGAGAGCTTCTAGGCCAAAGCCAAGTCTTGCATAACCAATAATGATTGTATTCCATCACATCTTTATCCTCAATTCTGTTGAAAATCTCGTAGGCCTCCGTGATGCTTCCGCACCCACAGTACATGGAAAGAAGAGCGTTTCCCGCAAAGCAGCCAAACTCGTATCCTGCTTTAACAACACATGTATATGCTTACCAAGCTCAAAGAAGCAAGATCAGCATATGTGCTTAAAACACTAGTAAAACAAACTGGTTTAACCTTTCCCCATCCCTCAACATTTTAATAAACATTCACAATGCCTCCTCACTGTCACCATTCTGAATGTACCCTGCTGCCCACGAGATACAATCCCGATGGGGCATCCTGTCAAATAAATTTTTAGCTTTGTCAATGCCACCATTTTGAGCATAACCAGTTATCATAGATTTCCATGAACTAATATTCCTACATGGCATATCATTGAAAACCTGTCTTTGCATAACTAATAATCATTTTTATATCAAGAAACTTCATCTCTAACAGGCATATCATTGAAAACCTGTTTCTCCTCAATCATCATCATCAAGTACCCTCCTATCAAACAATTCCAAGAAACTGTCTACAGCCCAATTTTCTTTACTCTCAAACAATCTCCTTGCCTCCTCAATCTTCCCATTCTGAACATAAGCCGCAAGAATCCCGTTACACGATTTCCTTCTTGTCCAGCATCAAATCAAAAACTCTCATCGCCTCATCCAAGAACCTATTCTGCGCATAGCCAGATAAAATTGCATTCCAAGAGACAACATCCTTCACAAGCATTTCATCATACAGCCGCCTGGCAGCTACGAGATTCTTGTTATTGATATCCCCACTGATCATTATACTGCGAGCGACCAAGTCCTTCACAGGCATTTCATCAAACAGCTGTTGGGGCAGCATTATTTTGTTATTAGGCAGGTAACCGAAGATCATAGTGTTGTAGGAGACCGTAGATTTGAGAGGCATGGAGTTGAACAAGCGCAATGCGACGTCGCATTGACCGTTGCGCATGTGCTTTGTGATAGTGATGTTGCACTATGTCGGAATCCGTAAATTTGTCGCTTCTCGGCTTCGCCGGCTGATCAGTGGCGAGGAGGCCTTGCAGTCTGTGCATGAATTCTAAGCGCTCTTTACTAACCTAAAATATATTTAAAGCATACAATTGGTTATAAAATAAAAACGCAGGAACGGTTATTCTATAAAATAAATTATTTTATTTTATTTTAATACATTATAATTAATTGAATAATTGTCAATTAATACTAATTATAATAATTTATTTTGTTCCATAAAAATAAATAATTTTATTTTCAATTTATATATTCTATAATAATAAACAATTATTCCTATTAATTATCAGCAAAATATTTTATTTTCCTTAACAATTTATAATTTGATAATTTATATAGTTTTGGTAATCAAGGTACAACTAAATTTGTATACAAAATTGAATAATGATTACCAACAAAATTAGTGTAAAATTAAAATTCTCAAACATTATAAAATAAATATATAGAATATTTGATAATATTAATAAAATAATAAGATAGATTAATATAACATTGTTAGATTTATTATTTATATAGATACATTATACTATGATTTTATATAACATTGTTTGAATAAACAATTTTTTATTTTAGATACGAAATTTTTTTTTCAAAGAATATTTTTTTTAACAATTTAGTTACATGAATTTAAATAATCTTAAATAGAAAGACTCGCAGTTTAGTGAAAAAGTATCGAAATTCATTGCAGTTCAATCCATTTAATTTTATTTCAAGTTTGTGAAATCTTTTTTTCTGCAATGTAAGTATGTTTACACGATGATTTCATTTAAAGCGGACCTTGAAATTTGGATGAATTGCAACCACATAAAAAATAATCATGATTTTGTATAGATTCAAAGAAAAATTGTGAAATAAAAGAAATACAAAGAATATAAATATTTTTGAACAATTAATTACATAAATTAATACAATCTTAGAGAGAAAGACTGACAACAAAAAAAAATATAGAAATTACTTATTTTTTTGCTTAAACGTAAGAATGCTTCCATGATTATTTCATTTCATGTGGGACTTGAAAATTGGATGAATTGGATCCACAAATAATTTATCATCATGCATTTATGTAGATTTAAAGAAAAATATTAAAATAAAAGAAAAGACAAAAAATATAAACATTGTAGAATAAAATAAGATGTGTTTGTCGAACTTTTGCTGTTTTTTGTATATAAATTAAGTTTGTACGATTTACCATGTTTGTGTTGACTTGCATATCAAGCGTTTGATTTTAATAAACCAATATATGTTACATTCTGGTGTAAATATTATATATATAATAGTTATGTGTTTGATAGATATGATAAAGGATATAAGTTTTCAACCTAATGTACCCACGCTTTATATTTTTAACATAAATTAATAAATTTTAATGTAAATAAAATAAAAAACCAAATTGGTGTACTCATGGTTTATATTTTTAATATATAGATAATACTAATTTTAAGTAACATAAAAAGTCAAACTGATATACTTATATATATTTTAGTATAAAGTACAAATACTAAATAAAATAAACTAAAAAAGATCGAACTGATGTACCTACATTTTAAAAGTTAACTTATGTCTATTTTTTACTAATTTAAATTAAATTATAAATAACACGTGATATTTGGCTATAATTTTATATATAAACCTCTATAATTATATATATAATCACATTAATGAGTTACTTATTGTTCGTTATAGTACATATTATACATATAAAAAATAATTAATTTGTACCGAATTTACAAAAAAAATATTAAAGTTATAAAAGATTTTATAAATTATAAATATAAATAATAAATTTATTAATGTTATATTAATCTATCCTATTAATTTATCAAAATTATTATTAATATTGTAACATTCCACCCCTCGGGTCCGGCGATGTCAGGGCCTGCAGTCCGATGCACCCCAACCACATCTCCAGTTTAGCTTACGGGCACCCCCATTTCACTAAACCTGGAAGGTTGTTGGTAGGAGGGATCGAACCCATCCCCTACCCTTTAACACCAAACCTTAAGGGTAAGATGTCACCACTTGAGCTGCACACTTCTGTAACACCCCCTTCTAGCCTTCCCAACAAGAGGTAAGTTACAGTCATGGGTTTTCAATATCAAATCAAATTTAATAACAATGAAAATAAACTTAAAATAATTTCCATAGAAGTAAGAGTTAACATTTCAAAAACAATTACAATGGGAAGGAAAACAACTGATCAGAGTTGTGCAACGTGTGTGTTAAGCGTGGTGTGATATGCATATGAGGATGCATATCACAGAATCTCTTCTCAAAATCCGTACAAGCAGCTCTGCCTTTACACCCTGCACCTCCTCATCCTTTGCTTGCAACCTGCACGTTTTAGAAATAACGCGAGGGGCTGAGTACTTTCGTACCCCGTGGAAATATGCCCGAAAACTACAGTTATAGATATGAAAGCTATGCACACACACATAGATGAACATGGAGTTTTATTGAAAGTAACCATGTCATCCAAAACCTTTTGTTCGCTCGAGCTAACTACAATGTTAACATATTTGTTTAATCGTTGTGTAACTGAAAATTTGGCATATTTCCAAGTTACGATGAACAGATGGGAATAGACGAATCACTCCACCCACTGTCATCAATTTGTGCACAAGGTTTCAGTATCACACTGTTTTGGAACATGTTCGAGTTAGTTTATATTTCATCATAGTTCATCGAAAGGTTTGCTGATCTTAGATGTTAGGTTTGCTAACCTTTTATTTCACAGATTATCAAGATTTGCTCAAGTAACAGTTTGGTCTCGGTCCTTATCCTTCAATCAATCTCTTTGTTGATGGGAATCAACCAGAGGAACATATATGCAACACAAACATTTTATGCATAGCAATCTTTTAAAATAAAACATTTTTCACATGCTTTTGAAAACAAAACGCATTTGGTTTTATACGGAAAATAATTCCCACCTGGAGTATGCTTTTCCAACAAATGTCTTCTCGTTAATGTGGTTGAGCTTAATTCTCCTTTATCTCAATCTCCTACAACCATAATAATATTCAACTAATTAGGTGTAACGCCCCCAACTGACTCCCCTAATTTGAGGCCGCGTTACATTG
>JAPKLW010000254.1:681889-695698 GCA_026898455.1 Plectranthus barbatus | reverse complement strand
GATATGAATAAATCCGAATTTAATCAGATTTTCGCTCCAGCAGAAGACCTCGCGTCGACCTCTTCTGATTCACGTCGATCGAGTTTCAATTTCTTGCCTCGTCGACCGCTTCTGAACAGCGTCGATCGACGTGGAAAACTGAGGTCAGCCCCGTCTGCGCGGTCTCACGGTTTTGGCCATAACTTCCTCATCCGAACTCCAATTGACCCGATTCCAGTTGCGTTGGAAAGCTAATTCAAAGCTATATGCAATGCCATGCGCCAATAGCCAGAATTCCTCTTGTGGAAAAACTCTTCACTGCTACTCTTACACATCACTGCTTTCGGAACGGTTTTCTCGTGAGTTTAGGCCTAAAAACCTGCATAAACCTCAAAACACACCTAATACCACCTAATATTGACATCATGCATAAAATATATATATAAACTCAATAAAACTACATAAAATAGTATAAAAATAATATAGATAAGTGAGTGAAATAACGAGCTTATCATGCAGCCCCTTCAGATGCATCAACGACTCATGATCGGTGTTAATAATGAACTCCTTAGCCCACAAATAATGTTGCCTGGTTTTTAAGGTTCTCACCAAGGTGTACAACTCTTTATTGTAAGTGTGATAGTTCAATGTCGCTCCATTTAGCTTCTCGATGAAGTATGCCACAGGCCTCTTCTCTTGCATCAAAACGGCACCAATACCAATGCCAGAAGTATCACATTCAATCTCAAATGTCTTAGAAAACTTAGGAAGAGATAGTACTGGGTAATGTGTCAACTTATACTTCAGCAACTCAAAAGCCTTCTCTTGCTCTTCTACCCATCAGAACTCCACCATCTTCTTAATCACTTCAGTCAATGGGGTTGCAATGCTGCTGAAATGGGGTACAAAACACCTATAAAAGTTGGCAAGTCCGTGAAAACTGCACACATCGCCAACGTTCTTAGGTTGCGGCCACTTCTTGTTAGCTCGAATTTTCTCTTCATCCACCTGCACTAACAACAAAGCCAAGAAAAACCAACTTATCCGTGCAAAAGATGCACTTTTTCATGTTAGCAAACAATCTCTCCATGCGAAGTACATCCAAAACAGACTTCAAATGTTCAAAGTGATCATCATAACTCCTACTATAAATCAGAATGTCATCAAAATAAATCACTACAAATCTGCCAATAAAAGCTCTCAAAACATGGTTCATAAGACGCATAGAAGTACTAAGAGCATTAGTTAACCGAAAAGGTATGACTAACCATTCATACAACCCAAGTTTAGTTTTAAAAGCAGTTTTCCACTCATCTCCCTCCTTAATCCTAATCTGATGATAACCACTTTGCAAGTCTAGCTTAGAAAACACACAAGCACCATGCAACTCATCTATCATGTCATCTAAACAAGGGATAGGATGACGATACTTAACCGTAATATTGTTGATAACACGACAGTCGCAACACATCCTCATGGTCGAATCCTTCTTGGGCACAAGCAAAACTTGAATTGCATAATGACTCAAACTCTCCCTCACGTGCCCATTGGCTAGGAACTCTCCGATCTGCCTCTCCAATTCCTTCGTCTCATTCAGACTGGTTTGGTAAGCTCATCTATTTGGAAGGGTTGCCCCAGGCACGAAATCAATCTGATGCTCAATCCCACGAATGGGTGGCAGCCCGGTTGGGGTATCATATGGAAAAACATCCTCAAAGTCTTGCAAAAGAGAGAAAATAGAAGGGGGTAGAGAATCAGGAATGTTAGTTAAAACCATGTTCTCCTTGTAGATCAACAACATCATTGCTTTCTTCTCCTGAACCACCCACTTCAGATCCCCAACCCTAGCTAGAAAGGACTGCTGCACCACCCCTTTCTCCTTATTTTCTCATGGCCGCACCTCTTGGCCCGACTCCTTCTGCAACTGGACTTGATCCTCATACACTTGTTTAGGGGTCAGAGGTACAAGTGAGATGTTTTTCTGGTTGTAGTCGAAGGAATACTTGTTCGTAAAGCCATCATGCTTCACACACATATGGAACTGCCACGGACTCCCCAAAAGTATGTGACTTGCCTGCATGGGAATCACATCACACAACACCTCATCTTCATATCTTCCTATAAGAAATGACACCTTGAATTGCTTCACCACTTTGATGACGCCACTATCATTCAACCATTGTAACTTGTATGGCCTAGGGAAGCTCATCACCTGTAACCCTAATTTCCTCACTATTGACTGACTCGCCACATTGGTGCAACTGCCTCCATCTATAATCATACTGTAGACCTTATCGTTGATATGACAATGTGTATGGAAAATGTTCTCCCTCTGCTCCACATCTTCGGTTGCAGGCTGTGCATTCAAAGCCCTTCTCATCACAAAATTCATCTCTGCATGCGCCTCAATCTCTTCTTCATCTTCATCAGGATCATCCAAATCAGTCATCTCCAGGTCAGTCTCTTCATCAGTCACAATCTTTCCATCATCTCGAATCACCATGACTCTCCAATTTGGGCAATCGTTAGCAATATACCCAAAACCCTGACACTTATATCACCTGCGATCTCAATTACGAAAGTCAGTGGTAACATATTTACCTTGAGCTGTAGAATCTGACCTGGGCTTCACAAACGAATTCTTCTAACCTCAAGGCTGCTCCTCCTTCCACGGAGCTCACTTAGGTGCTGAACCACTTCCAGTCTGGTATTCTCTCCAGCTTGTAGGATTCCACCTCGTATTACTTTCCTTGCCCCTCCTCTTGAGCTGTCCCTCAGTCTTGATGGTCATGTGGACCATGACTTCCAACTTGACATAATGTTGCAGCTCCACCGTATTCTGAATCTCCCAATTCAGTCTAGCCAGGAACCCAGCCATTGTCCCCTTTCTATCCTCCACTACAATGGCTCAGATCATAGCTACTTCTATCTCTTTATAGTACTCATCCACACTCCGGATACCCTGCCTCAAACCCTGTAGCTTGTTATACAGCTCTCGGTAATAATGATTCGGCACAAAACGCCTCCTCTTGACAGCCTTCATCTCATCCCATGTCTTTATAGATCTCTCCCTATTCCTTGTCTGACTACTGACTGCAGCCAGCTTTACTTTCTTCAACTCAGAGTAGTTGTGGCAATCGAACATCATCTCCACCTTTCGCTCCCACTCTAGATACAATTCGGGGTCATTCTTTCCCTGAAAGGACGGGATATTCATCTTAATCGTCCCCAAATTGTTATCATATGACTCCTCCTCACCATAGTCATCAGCACCCTCTTCATACTGAGGATTATGCTCCTATACGAGCCTCTGCCACCTCGGTTGGCACGTTCTCCTTTCCCAGTACTCTTCTGACTATCAGATGAGTCGCGTCGAGTTTTTTCTGTCACAGAGATCTCAAAGTCATCCATTCGCTGATGCATGGCATTCATCTCACTCTTCAGCAACCTAACCAATTCAGATTTCATGGCCTCCATCATGTACTTGATCTTACCACCACCAACAATCTCATCTCCTTTCATCTCCTCAAAATTATAACTTTTAGACATACCTGCAAGAAAGGTTAGATAAACAAAACAATAGAAGGACCTCACCACCACACATACACTCGTGTATTACTCAGTTATGTCAAAGCACTCACACTCGTGTATTGCTCTCAGTATATGGCTTTTTCAATCCCTTTAATAATCTCACACTCTCTTGCCTTTTACCACTCTTTTCTCCTTTCTGAAAAACTAAAAAAATCCCATAAAATTCCACGGACTCCAATTCAACGAACCAACTGAACGGGAAGACTCTAGACGACTCTAGGAAGGTAAATGACCAAAAACAAATGAAAAATTTATTCAGAAAAACTTTCGGAGGGCAATAACTAGTCGATAATAATGGAATTTGGCCAAGACGTTTCCGAAAAGCATAATTAAGACAAAAACAGACACCGGACACAAAAGTAATGACCAAAACGGGATTTACCGGAAAAACAGGCAAAAATATACTAGTAGAAATAAAAAATTAGGGATTTCTGAATTATTTTTAATCCCCTTTTTATTTATTTATTTTTCGACACTTTTTTTTACTATTATTTTTTTTCAAACTCTTTTGTTTTGTTTTTTTTTTCGAATTTTCTGTTTTTTTTTTTTTTTTTTTTTTTTTTTGCCTCTTTTTTTATATGGTAACTACCAAATTGTTTGGTAATTCAAGAAGGAAATAATATGACCACCAAGGACAGGTATGAATAAGGTAAAAAAATATAAGGAAATATTTGAATTGATCTAATATGGTAAGAAAGATAATTCAACCCTTGACTCACAAGCAATTTGAAAGCCTAAAATTTTTGACCCTACAGGAAACAAGACAAGGAAAGACACAAAAAATTACGAATCATAAACGACAAGAAACACAAGACAAAACTCAATTTTTTTTAAACAATAGACACGAAAAATTGAAGAAAAGGAAGAGGTAGTGTATAACCTGGATATTGATACCAAAATGATACAATTCTCGCTGGAAGGTTTAGATCGCAGCCCAGGAACTCGGACGATTCCTCTCATACACGACGCGGAAGCAAACTAAAATTGAACGAAGGAAGGATCCAACACCTTTGGATTCTAAAACCCTCAAGTACCGTAGTCCAGAATAAATCTCCGACGACCCAAGAAGCGAATTAATCCAACAAAGAAGGAAATATGCGAAGACACCACCAATGAATATGACAGTCCGATTGATTAGTAGAAATCGAAATCCTTTGTAAGAAAAGAATTTACGAAAATTTGAGCTTTCAGAAATAAAGCAGAAAACCTCACAATTTTATTAAACTGAAAACTGAATCAAAATTTTTTCATACAAGGCCTATATGTAGGCAACCCGAATCCTAGTCTAATAAGGTAATTAAATTCCAAAAATTAAAGGAATTAAATTCGAAATTTAACTAAACAAGGCCTAAACATGTTGGCCTAAAATAACTGAATAAATTAAACTAAGCCCAATCATTACACATAATTAAATTAATAACTTTTGTGTCTTCGTTTAATTCTTCCAACACCATCAAATCCTTGGAATTATTTGCAACTCAAATGCCTTTAACCAACAAACTCAATCCAGCCCTCAAAGTCCTTGCTCGAGCTCTAGTCATCGGCCCACTCGGAATGTAGACTGGATCGTCTCTCACAACTGCTTCTTGGAATCCATCACCTTTCCCCTGTTTCATCTATTAATATACCAAAGCAATCTCAGATGAAGAGTTACGAAGTTACGGCTACAAAGACGTATTCTTCAGTTAGAGCAAACTGATCAATCCACGTCATAACTGTCATCTCCGAACATAGACTCTCTGAGGTCTGCTTCCCTGTTCGAGGCTATTTACAATAGCTTACCATGTTCTATCTCTTGACACAAGACTCTAAGCTTCTCAACTTGAGTTTTTTTTTTTTGCTCTTTCTCTCCATGAAAGATCACAGGAGTTGCAACTATATCGAAGCTATGACTATCTCGGCCTTCTGCCACAAGTTCGAAGAGTTCCAGGAAGAACATAAAAGCTCCCAATTTTCAAAGGAGGAGGCAAAGTGGTGTGCCCACACTCCCTATCTGAGTGTCGAAGGAGAACGAGACCTTCAACAAGTGAGCAAGTGGACTAGTGACATGGGTATTCACCAACTTGCGATAGATCGTGAGGACAAATTGTAATTCTAAGGCTAGTATATTTCGGGCTACTTCCTAAAAAGAGGACGTAGGATAGTCGTCTGAACCTCTATAAATTCTTGCGTTATTTACTGCTTTATTTTATTCTACAAGGATTTAAAACCCAACACTTTCATGTGTTGGAATATAACAAAACTTGTTAATAACTAGACTCGCAGACTAACAAGCTTCTCAGAAAACTAAACTGGTTGATAACCACCAATTTCTAATATGCATAAACTCGCTCTTAATCTTCCGATGCACATATCTGTTTGACTCTGATCTCGGGACCAACAAGCTGCTGCTGGACTTGAACTCCTAATCTTTTCAATGGACCTGAAGAGGTCAATTTAGATCCTGATCCTAACAATTATATAGAGTTCTGTTGAATTCACTTGTATTAAAATTTTATTAGCACTAATATTCGTCAGGCTTTTCATAAAATTTAGAAAGAGTGAATGAGAAGAAAGTGCACAAATCTCCTTCATTGTGCTTTTCTTAATACAGAAATTTCATTTTCAAAATGATGGTCAAATTGTGCAGTGTCAAATAGTAGTTATGTTGATAATTATATTGCTTATAGTGTATAAATAATAAAAATGAGCATGCGAGTAAAAACCTCAATAATAGAGTTCAAATAATTAATTTGGAGTTAATTGCAAATATATGTTAGAAGTAAGAAACTCGTTAGAGATTTTTTCAGAAATTCTATTTGATGAGATAATATTTTAACAAGTTTGTTTAATTATAAATCATATTTGTTTAATTCATATTTAACACTTGTTTGATTATTGTTTTACACATTGTTTGCACAGAGTGTATTTCGTTATCATATTTTTTTGGAAATATTCAAATCTATTTCAATCTTTTGATAAGTTTTTGAGTCTATTCCAAACATTTAAATAAAACAAATTTAGACTCAAACTATATTATGAGATAAATTGGAATCCTACATGAGCACAAGAATTCCATGTCATAAAGTATATTAGTTTTTAAAAGAGTTGGTGTTCTGAGAGACGGTCTCACTATTTTTTATTGTGAAACGAACATAAATACATCATTTCAATAAATTAAATACATCATTTCATTTTTTAATATATTATTCTTTTATTGCAAAAAAATACATTATTGTAAGGAAGAAATATATCATTTTCAATTAAGAAATATATTATTTTAATAAATTAACTACATCATTAGATTTGTCTCACATTAAAAATAATGAGACCGTTTCATTTGAGTGTTTGACTTTTAAAAAAGATTTTGAATTGTGAAAATAATTTTTAATTTTAAATTGGATATAGTGTAAGATATTTTTACTTGATGCTTAATTTTCACTATTCTAAAAAATATATTATTTTCAAGATCAATCGTTTTATATTAAGATGCTTAGTAATAATTTAAATCTAGTTTATTGTAATAAAACATAACATCAAATAATATCTAAATAATTAATCAAATATATTATTCTAAAATCTCTTAATAAGTATTTTATTGATTTTATGGAAAGAAAGAATTATAATCTCTTTTTAATTTTTTTTTAATATACTTTGTGTCTTGGGATATTTATATTCATGTAGGATTTTCGGTGTATGACACGGAACATTCATGTTACGTAGACTTTCTAGTGACATAAGATTTCTTAAAATAATAATTTGTGAAACATATAATATGATTAATAGACCTTTTAAAAAATTCTCTCACGAAGTAGGACTTGCTGATAAATCTAATTATTTAATTCACAAATGATGCTTGGATTATATGTAATCAATAATAAATTGTAGAAAAGATCTCTGTATGTGAAGAATATAATCTTGTAATTCACTCAAATAAGATTTATGTACATGAAAGTATAAATAAGAGAGAAATCAAATATTTACAAGAGATATATTCTATCTATTTATCTAAGATACGTATATATCTTCAACACCCCCCCCCCTGCAAGCAAAAAGGGAGATAGTCGAAGCTTGGAACAAAAATGTTCAAATAACTGCTCCAACAAGCTTTTCGTAAAGATGTCAGCGAATTGATCTTCCGAAGGAATGAACTTAGTTTGCAGCTGGCCTGAAATAACGAGTTCACGGACGAAATGATAATCAATATCGATGTGCATGGCTCGTTTTTTAGAGATCGGATTTTGTGTCAGGAATAGGGCACTTGAACTATCTAAAAAGATGCACGGCACCGATGAGAAAGATATCTTCAACTCATGTAATGAATTCGAAACCCATAATAATTCAGAAGTTGTATTTGCAATGGCTCGGTACTCGGATTCAAAGCTAGAGTGAGAAACGGTCGGTTGCTTCTTCGCACTCCAAGAGACTAAGTTTGGGCCAAGAAAAATGGCGTAGCCATATGTCGAACGACGCGTATCGGGACATCGTGCCCAATGGACATCGGAATAACCAGTAAGAGTAGGCGAGCCGATGGAGAATGTCAAGCCGAAACGAGTCGTGCCCTTGACGTATCGAAGCACTCGTTTTATGGCCTGGAAGTGCTCGATCGTGGGAGATTGCTGGAATTGACTTAAGGTATTTACTGAGTAGGCGAGGTCCGGACGAGTAATAGTAAGATACTTCAAAGCTCTAAGAAGGGACCTATACAAGGTCGGATCTTCAAAGGAGGTGCCGTCCTTGGCGAAGGTGATACCCGGAGGAAGTGGCGTAGATACAGGCTTCGCATAAAGCATGTCGGCACGGGTGAGAATGTCCAGAGCATATTTGGTTTGATTAAGATATAAACCATGTTGCGAATAGGGAGCTTCCAAACCAAGAAAATAACCTAACTTTCTGAGATCCTTGGTGGAGAATTCCTTTGTTCAATTTAGACATAAGAGCCGCGATCGCCGACGTGTTGCTCCCGGTGATAATGATGTCGTCAACATAGATCAGAAAATAAATAAAAGATGATTTTGATTAAGTTTTCATCATGAACAGTTTGTCTAGAGAATTGAAACTTAAGTACAGAAGATTCCGAAGTACTGTTGAGATCTGGAGGGATCTTGTAAAAGTATATGGGAAGGTGAAACGAACTATTAGTTATGATCTTGTGAAAGACCTTGTTTGCAAGAAAATGATTGAGGGCAGTTGAATAACTCAGCATGTTATGATCACGAGAGAGATCATGAATAAGTAAAGGATGAGAGGTGGACATATTAATGCTCGTGCAGAGATCAATATCATTCTGAACTCTCTTCCTGAATCCTTTGATGATTTTATCAAGTTTCTTTGTGATAGGTGTGAGTTTACTCTTAATGAGTTACTCAGGGCACTGTTACAAGAACAGTCTGATATAATAGCATGGGAATTAGCTCCAACTTTGTCTGCATTTGACAATGCAGTTGCTGAAGCTAATGACATGCTCAATAAATTAGAAAAGGATAAAAGAGCAAGAGTTCTAACTAAGCCGCATAAGCACAAAGCGAAGTGGATGAGTTAATTGTCTAGTGCCAAGCACGGAAGGATGATACGTGCGTAAAATGACCCATATTTCGATGTGTGTGCATGCTTGTTTGTGGCTATTTTACTCCCGTATCATATGTTTTTGTCGTATTTTGGTTGTGTTTTCGTGTTTTGTATGTTTGATTTGTGTAGGATAGGTTTTAGGCATAATCGAGCATTTTTGGTGGAGTTTTGGAGGAAAATTGCACGTTTTTGGAGTTTGGAGGCGTCGACCGGCCGAGCGTGGCAGACAGAGGGCTCGACCGGCCGAGCCAGGGTGGACCGGCCGAGCCAGGCCACAGACAGAGGGCTCGACCAGCCGAGCCATGACCGATCGGCCGAGCCAGGCTACAGGAAGGTGGCTCGGTCGAGCCATTTCGACCGGGCGAGCCTAGTCGGTTTTCTCCAGATTTTTGGCAGTTTCCAGCTTCGACCGGGCGAGCCATACTTCGACCGGGCGATCCGAGGCCCTGTTTGCTTGCCTATAAAAGGGGGAAAGTCAGTTATTTGAAGGGCTTTTGGTCATTTTTCATAAAATCTAGTTAGGATTTCTCCTAGATTTCAATTTCATCATGATTCCATCGAAATCCTAAAGTATCTAAGAGCTCAATTCATCAATACTTGGAGGAGAGTTGAAGATTCAAGGTGGTAGATCAAGGCATACAAATCCAATTGGGGAATATTCCAATCTCTACTTTTCAAATTGTAATGGATGTTTTTGAATTCAACTTTGTAATGTTACAATTGAAAGGTATGATGTTCTAATTCAATTTGGATGTTGATTTGAGTAAGGATGCATGAAGATTAGGTTTGATAATTGTTTGTTTACCTTCCTTTGAGAGCTTGAATTGCACTAGAACTTGTTCCTTGCCTCTTAGGTGTAGGTAATAGCCAGCTTAGGAGGTAGTTGATGTGAACGCTGCAGCCAACACGCGGGCGGAATCGTCGTGAATAGTGTAGATTCATACTATTTTAGTTCCAATCCATGTGCGGTGCTAGGTCATAGGGCGATAATTGACGAACTATTTGGAGTGGTCTAGGGCTTAATAACGTGACTGTTTGCAAGTTTTAGATCATCAACCGTTAGCTCGCCGTGACAAAGGTTTAACGAGTGTAGGGTCGATTGCTCAATCTCCTAGGGATTAAATTGTGTTTACATTAATGATTAACCTAATTGGATTGCATCTACATTCATTTCAACATCCTATCTTCCTAATTTGAGTATTTGATTGTCATTGTTTACCAATTTGTGGAAAGAATTGATCGAATGATAATTGTTCGTATAATTCGATGTTTGTCAAATGATGATAGCATAGGTTTAAATTGAATGCTTAGATTGATAGAAACTACTCAACGATTATATCATGCCTAGCTATAAGACTTTGCTATAGTATCTCGGTATTCTAGCTGGCGAAGCGGGGAAGGACCTGGATTTGACAAATTTTATTCTTGTGTAGTTAGAGGTTTAATTTGATTGAACTTTTAGCCGCATCAAGTTTTGGCGCCATTGTCGGGGAACTTCATTTAGTAGGTTGCTAGATATTGGGGGAAAAGTGAAGCTTGTAGGCTAGGTGTTTGTTTTATTGCTTGTGTGAATTTTTTTTGTGTTTTGCTTGTTGATTGATAGTTGTTTTTCTTTTGTTTGATCAAGTTGTTTAGTTTAGTAATTGGTTTCTCTTGTGGAGTTGTAGGTCGTTTATGATCACGAGGTCCAAGGCTCGTGAGCTCTTGGAGAGGAAATTACAACAAGGGCAAGGAAGTATTGAGATTGATTTGGAAATGGCTAATCCGGGAGAGGATACGATTAGGATTGGACAGTTAGAAAGGCAGATTGAATTGATGAAGGCTTTGCTAAATGAGAGGAATGGTCCTCGTAGACCACTTCAAAACCTTTTCCGACCTCAAGGAGAGCCGATGACTGGAGGTTTTCGGTTAGGAGTAAATGCCACGCAATTCGAGATAAAGCCACAGTTGGTCCAAATGATACAGAATAATCAGTTTGGGGGACATACAACCGAGGATCCGAATGTCCATATATCTCGATTTTTAGAAATCACGGATACCATAAAGATCAACCAAGTGCCCCAAGACCAAATACGGCTGCAGTTATTCTCATTCTCTTTGAGAGACTCGGCGAGGAATTGGTTCGAAGGTATAGACAAGTCAAATATTACCACTTGGGAAGAACTAAGAGAGAAATTCCTATTCAAGTTTTTTCCACCAAGTTTGACTTTGAAGAGAAGGGCGGATATAACATCGTTTGGGCAAAGGTACGATGAACCTCTCTATGAATCTTGGGACCGGTTCCGAGAGCTTCTACGCAAGTGTCCTCGACATGGTCTTTCTAAGAGTCAACAAATATGCCAATTCTACGGTTGATTGAATTATGATACAAAAGTCATGATGGATGCTTCTTCGGGAGGTGCATTCCTAGATCAAGAAGAGGAAGATGCTTGGAAGACAATTGAGAAAATGGCCGAAAACAGTTTCCAATGGCCACGGGAATGGAAAGATTATAGACCAGTGAAGTCAGTGAATGATACTTATGAGACGGAGGAGTTCAAAGAACAAATAGCTGCTATGCAAGGGAAGCTTGACAAGTTATCTACTTCGGGGAGTGGAAAAGAGGATATGATGATACTTAAGCATGAGAATGTTTACCCGGAGAATGTGAACTTCATTAATCAAAGAATGGGGTACAACAATCGACCTCAATACAATCCTCAAGGAAACATGTATTATCACCCATCCAACTGTTTCCACCCCAATTTCTCCTATGCAAATCCGAACAACGCTCTCAATCCTCAAATGCAATTGGAAGGAGGAGGGAGTAGTAGTCAAGGAGGATATGCTGGGGGAAGTAGTAGATATGTGAATCAAGAGATGAGGAGGAATCCAAATGAAGAGATTGATAAGAATTTTGAGAAGTACGACGGGTTGTTCGCGGAAATCCAACTGCAAATTTCCTCAATTGCTAAACAATTAAGTAGCAAACATCAAGCTGGGAAATTTCCAAGCGACACGGAAATTGTACAAAAGAAAAGTTGCAATATGATTGATGGTGAAGATAGGATGAATGAGAAATTGGAGGTCATGACTCCAAAAGTGGAAAGTGTGGAGATCAAAGAAGAAGGGAGTATAGTGAAGGAAGATGGAAAGGGAGTGGAAGTAGAAAATGTGGAAGAACAGAAAGAAGAACAACGTGAAAATGTGCATTTCTTTGATTTTGTGAAGAAAGGAGATATAGAGATGCCACTTCCGGAAGAGATTGAACGTGTACCCATGTTGGATGAACTCATTGGAGTTAAGATAACCTCGGATGGTGAACTAAATGAACCGGGAAATAATGAATATGAAGAGAAGAGCATAGCTAGCAAGAAGGAGGATCCGGGCGGTTTTGTCATTGGTTGCAAAATTGGAGATGTGAAAGTTGAAAAAGCTTTGTGTGACTCCGGTACTAGTGTGAATATAATGTCGTGGGACTTGTATAAGGAGTTGGAGGTTGGACATCTTAAACCTACAAATCAAGTCTTGCAATTGGCAAATCAAGCTCTCTTTTGTCCTCGAGGAGTAGTTGAAGACGTGCATGTGCAGGTTTTGACATTCACGTTTCCTGGAGATTTTCTTGTGGTGGACATGAAGAACAAAGGTGGCATTCAATTGATTTTTGGAAGGCCTTTCTTACATACGGCCGATGCACTCTTCAACATGAAACAAGGGGAGCTCACTTTCCGTTGTGGGGGAAAAGAAGTTGTCTTTACCTTACCTCAAAAGAGTTGGCGTGAGTTTGAAGAGGAGAGAACTGATAGAAAAAAGAGGTTGAAGGATGTGCTTGACCCGGGATTAGACTTCATGGGGGGCGACATCGAAGAAAAGGATGATCCGGGGGACTTAGATGAATTTGAACAAATTCGGACAAAGAAAGCTCGAGTGGATATGGATCCACCTCGAAGTGCAAGAAGGAAGTTGTTTTTCCCGGAGGATCACGTGGTGATGAATCGAGGTATGAGTTCGGGATCTGCACCATGGGATCATGATTGACGTGAGGTATGGTTGTCGAGCTTTCGACGTTAAACAAGCGCTTATTGGGAGGCAACCCAATGTTTAAATTTTGTTATTTTCACATTTTTGAATAATAGTGTGTTATTAATTTTTGTTGAATAACATGGTGTGTTTTGATGAAGGATTCTTAATAGTTTGTGGATTTACAAGTTTGAATGGCATTGTGATTGAAGAATCGAGAGGATGGAAGGCAACATGATCGGGAAAATGCAGGAGAAAGGGTGAAATTTGGTGTAAGCAAGGGTAGCTCGGCCGAGCAGTGCAGGCTCGGCCGAGCTGAGTTGAAGGCTGGGGACAGAGGCTTCGACCGACCGAGCAAGGCATGCTCAGCCGAGCCATTGCGTGCCAGCAGACCCTCGCACGGACAGAGTGGTCACTCGGCCGAGCCATCTGGCACTCGGCCGAGCCGCGCACAGTTTTTAAATTTGTGATCGATCCCATTTTGCCCATTCTTCATCGCAGTTGAAATTTCTTTTTCCATAAATTTTCTTTGCCTCATTATCCTCTCAGTGTGTGTATCTTTACTCTTTTGAAGTGCCATGGCTAACAATCATGGAAGTAGACTATCTTCTTCTTCTATTTGCAGGCCCGAGGGATTTGATGATGATGAATATGCACGGTTCATTACATTGACACAACGGCAAGTGATTGGAA
>JAPKLW010000254.1:643467-681879 GCA_026898455.1 Plectranthus barbatus | reverse complement strand
TGGATGTTGATTTGAGTAAGGATGCATGAAGATTAGGTTTGATAATTATTTGTTTACCTTCCTTTGAGAGCTTGAATTGCACTAGAACTTGTTCCTTACCTCTTAGTTGTAGGTAATAGCCAGCTTAGGAGGTAGTTGATGTGAACGCTGCAGCCAACACGCGGGCGGAATCGTCGTGAATAGTGTAGATTCATACTATTTTAGTTCCAATCCATGTGCGGTGCTAGGTCGTAGGGCGATAATTGACGAACTATTTGGAGTGGTCTAGGGCTTAATAACGTGACTATTTTCAAGTTTTAGATCATCAACCATTAGCTCGCCGTGACAAGGGGTTAACGAGTGTAGGGTCGATTGCTCAATCTCCTAGGGATTAAATTGTGTTTACATCAATGATTAACCTAATTGGATTGCATCTACATTCATTTCAACATCCTATCTTCCTAATTTGAGTACTTGATTGTCCTTGTTTACCGATTTGTGGAAAGAATTGATCGAATGATAATTGTTCGTTTAATTTGATGTTTGTCAAATGATGATAGCATAGGTTTAAATTGAATGCTTAGATTGATAGAAACTACTCAACGATTGTATCATGCCTAGCTATAAGACTTTGCTATAGTATCTCGGTATTCTAGCTGGCGAAGCGGGGAAGGACCTGGATTTGACAAATTTTATTCTTGTGTAGTTAGAGGTTTAATTTGATTGAACTTTTAGCCGCATCAAAGGACAAGGTATGTTATGTGCATTTATAATAGAAACATGTTAAGCATCAGTTTCTACCTATTCATAGGTAGTTGATACTGGAGCAACTTATCATGTTTGTAGTACTATGCAGGGGTTCGTACTTTAAAAGCAGTTGGAACATGACGAGATTACCATCTCAATGGGCAGCAGAGAGCAAGTCTCAGTAGAACCCATTGGAGAATTTACTTTACGCTTCGAAATTTTTTTATAGTTTTAAGAGATGTTTTATATGCGTCGGTGTTTCGACAGAACTTTATTGCAGTTTCCAAGTTGTTTAATGATGGATTTTAGGTTATTTTTTATAGTGGAGTTTCTATCATTGGTAATAACGGTGTGATCTATCAAGGCAAATTGATTAACTCCCTTTATATCATAAACTGTTTGCATAAATCTTTCGTAAATATTGCATTGAAATCATCCAATAATAATAATAATAATGTCTTAAGAGAAAATAATCTTTTGACGAGGATCAAACATATCTCTGGCACTTGAGACTATGTTACATCAGTCTAAAAATGATCATGAGACTGGTGAATGATGGTCTCTTAGATTCATTCCAAGTGGTACATGATCAAGTCTGTGAATCTTGTATAGAGGGAAAGATGACGACCAAGCCCTTCAAGGCAAGTCCGTCTCGAGCAGAGGATGTGTTAGAACTGATCCACTCTGACTTATGTGGACAAATGTCCACATAAGCTCGTGGAGGTTATGAGCACTTCGTTACATTCATTGACGACTACTCAAGGTTTGGATATGTCTATTTGCTTCGCTACAAGTCTGAATGCTTTGAAAAATTCAAAGAATACAAGGCAGAAGTAGAGAAGAAGCTTGGTAAGACTATCAATACATTACAATCTGATCATGGTGGTGAATACCTCAGCAACGAGTTCTTGCAATACTTGTAAGACATGCGATAACATCCCATTGGACTGCACCAGGAACCCCACAAAAAAATGGTGTAGAAAAAAGAAGAAATAGAACTCTTTTGGAAATGGTTAGGTTAATGATGAGTTATACAAGCTTGCCGATTTTGTTTTAGGGATATGCCTTAGAAACAACAGCGTATTTGCTTAACCTGGTACCTTCAAAATTAGTTCCAAAAATACCTCTGGAGCTCTAGTATGGATGAAAGCCCAGTTTGACCAGACTGAGGATTTGGGGTTGTCAAGCATATGTGCTAACAAAAGAACTTGATAAGTTAGAAAGTAGGTGTAAGCTGATGATGTTTATAGGATATCATAGGTAAACGAAAGGTGGTTACTTTTATTGTCCTGAGAATTAGAAGGTCGTTTTCAGTACCAATGCGAGATTCTTGGAGGACAAATATGTAAAAAATCACGAATCCAAGAGTGAAATCATTCTCCACGAGCTTCGAGATGATGAAGAGATTCTATCACGAAAGCCCAGTGTACTGTTATATCCACCTAAAACCTCTGAGGGACTACCAACACTACCATCAATGCAAGAATCTCTTTGCCACCAACCATGCTTTAAAGGTGACGACCTTACCATTAAATCCTCTCTAACACCTATAAACCCACTTTCACCCAATGATCACATTGCCTTTAGGAAGGTCTAAAACGTTGTTGCCATCCATAGCATCTATAGATTCAATGGCAATAATCCATAGACTTATGCAAAAATGTCACATCTACTTCTTGAACTACCTCTTTGTAAGTCCATGGATCGTTTGCTTCATGTTCATTAATGTGAACCAAGTTCGAAAACTCTCCTAAAGCCATGAAACGATCAGGTTGATGAACAACCCTCCCACTACAACGAGGAAGTACCTGTATAGGTACATTAGAGTCAACACGTTATGCAGTCTCTTATGGTATAACATTTAGTAGACTTGGTGTACCAATGTCCCCTCTCAACTCATTGAGAATGATCTGACTCATAGGTTTATACTCACTTACATAATCTTCCTCTAAGAATCGGGCATTGGTGTTAACCACCACCCCCTGATCCTTTAGGAGTACAAAAGTAATCGCCTCTCATACCCTTAGGATATCTTATAAACAACCATACATCCATTCTAGCTGCAACTTATCAACTTCGTTATCCAACGCATGTTCTGGGCAACCCCAAACTAGAATATGGTTTTAAACTAGGCTTTCCCCCTTCCACAATTCTATCGGAGTCTTCATAATCGATTTAGAAAGTACAAAGTTTAGAAGGTATGCGGTTGTTTCCAAGGCATAACCCTAAAGCAAAGTAGGTGAAGTGGCATAACTCATCATTGACCTCACCATCTCTTAAAGAATTTTGTTTCTTCTCTCTTCTACGCAAACATGTTGTGGAATGTGATACGTGCGTAAAATGACCTATATTTTGATGTGTGCACATGCTTGTTTGTGGCTATTTTACTCCCGTATCATATGTTTTTGTCATACTTTGGTTGTGTTTTCGTGTTTTGTGTGTTTGATTTGTGTAGGATAGGTTTTGGGCATAAACGAGCAATTTTGGTGGAGTTTTGGAGGAAAATCGCACGTGTTTGGAGTTTGGAGAGCTCGACCGGCCGAGCGGGTGCAGGACCGGCCGAGCAGGGCATTCAGAGGGCTCGACCGGCCGAGCGGGTGCAGGACCGGCCGAGCAGGGTGTTCTGAGGGCTCAACCGGTCTAGCAGGTACAGGACCGGCCGAGCCAGGCCGACAGAGACTGGGCTTGGTCGATCAGGTGCAGGATCGGCCGAGCCTGGGCAGTTTTTCCTGAATTGTGGCGGTTTCCAACTTCGACCGGGCGAGCCATACTTCGACCGGGCGATCCGAGGCCCTGATTGCTTGCCTATAAAAGGGGAAAAGGCAGTTATTTGAAGAACTTTTTGTCATTTTTTACATACGTTAGCTAGATTTTTCCCTAGATTCCATTTTTCCATTCCAATTCATCATAATCCTAGAGTATCTAGGAGAGTAATTCATCAATACTTGGAGGAGATTGAAAATTCAAGGTGGTAGATCAAGGCAACCAAATCCAATTTGGGGAAGATTCCTATTTCTACTTTTCAATTTGTAATGAAGTTCATTGAATTCAAACTTGTATTTGTACAGCTGAAAAGTATGAAGTTCTAATTCTACTTGGATGTTGATTTGAGTAAGGATGCATGATCATTAGGTTTGAGAATTGCTTGTTTACTTCCCTTTGAGAGCTTGAATTGCACTAGAACTTGTTCCTTACCTCCTAGGTGTAGGTAAGAGCCAACTTAGGAGGTAGTTGACGTGAACGCTGCAGCCAATACGAGGGTGGAATCGTCATGAATAGTGTAGATTCATACGATTTTAGTTCCAATCCATGTGCGGTGCTAGGTCGTAGGGCAATAATTGACGAACTATTTGGAGTGGTCTAGGGCTTAATAACGTGATGGTTTGCAAGTTCTAGATCATCAACCGTTAGCTCGCCGTGACAAGGGGTTAACGAGTGTAGGGTCGATTGCTCAATCTCTAGGGATTAAAATGTGTTTACATCAATGATTGACCTAATTTGATTGCATCTACACTCATCTCAACATCCTATCTTCCTAATTTGAGAATTTGTTTGTTTTGGTTTACCGAATTGTGAAGAGAATTGAGTGAATGTTGATTGATTGTTTGATTCATGATTGTAATATGATGTTAGCATAGGTTTACATTGCTTGTCTGGGTGATAAAATAACTACTCAACGATTGATTTTGCCTAGCTATAAGAACTTTGCCGTAGTATCCCGGTACTCTAGCAGGCGAAGCGGAGAAGAACCTGGATTTGATATTTTATTCTTTGTGTAGTTGAGAGTTTAATTGGATTGAACTTTTAGCCGCATCATGTTTTGGCGCCGTTGTCGGGGACTTCATCTAATAGGTTGCTAGATATTGGGGGAAAAGTGAAGCTTGTAGGCTAGGTGTTTGTTATATTGCTTGTGTGAATTGTTTTGCTTGTAGTTTGTTGTTTGATAGTTGAATTTGGTTTGTTTGATCTAGTTGTTTTGTTTGGTAATTGGAAACTTTTGTGAGGTGTAGGTTGTATATGATCACGAGGTCTAAGGCTCGTGAGCTCTTGGAAAGGAAAGCACAACAAAGACAAGAAAGTATTGAGATTGATTTGGAAATGGCTAATCCGGGGGAAGATACCATGAGGATTGGAGAGTTAGAAAGGCAAATTGAATTGATGAAGGCGTTGCTTAATGAGAGGAATGGTCCTCGTAGACCACTACAAAATATTTCCTGACCTCAAGGGGAGCCGATGATCGGTGGTTTCCGACTAGGAGTCAATGCCACGCAGTTCGAAATTAAGCCTCAATTGGTTCAAATGATACAAAATAATTAGTTTGGAGGACATGCTACCGAAGATCCGAATGTGCACATATCCCGATTTTTGGAAATCACGGATACCATTAAGATCAATCAGGTTCCTTAAGACTTAATTCGGCTGCGACTATTCTCGTTTTCATTAAGGGATTCGGCGAGGCATTGGCAAGGGTCTAGACAAGACAAATATAGCTACTTGGGAAGATTTAAGAGAGAAATTCATCTTTAAGTTTTTTCCACCAAGCTTAACTTTGAAGAGAAGGGCGGAAATAACTTCATTCGGGAAAAAGTACGATGAGCCTCTTTATGAAGCTTGGGATAGGTTCCGAGAACTCTTACGTAAGTGCCCTCGCCATGGTCTATCGAAGAGTCAACAAATTTGCCAATTCTACGGTGGTTTGAATTATGATACAAAGGTCATGATGGATGCTTCTTCGGGAGGTGCATTTCTTGATCAAGAAGAAGAGGATGCTTGGAAATTAATTGAAAAAATGGCCGAAAACAGTTTCCAATGGCCAAGGGAACGGAAGGATTATAGGCCGGTGAAGTCGGTCAACGATGCTTATAAGCCGGAAGATTTTAAAGAACAAATTGCGGCCATGCAAAGGAAGCTTGACAAGCTATCTACTTCGGGAAGTGGAAGAGAGGATATGATGATCCTTAAGCATGACAATGCTTATTCGGAGAATGTAAACTTCATTAATCAAAGGAAGGGGTACAACAACCGGCCCCAATACAATCCTCAAGGAAACATGTATTATCATCCGTCCAACCGTTTCCACCCAAATTTCTCCTATGCAAATCCGAACAACGCTCTCAACCCTCCTATGCAATTGGAAGGAGGAGGGAGTAGTAGTCAAGGGGGATACGCAGGGGGAGGAAGTAGATATGTGAATCAAGAGGTGAGGAGGAATCCGAATGAAGAGATTGATAAAAGGTTTGAGAAGTATGACGGAATGTTCGCAGAAATCCAGCTGCAAATTTCTTCAATTGCTAAACAATTAAGTAGCAAACATCAAGCTGGGAAATTTCCAAGCGATACGGAGATCGTCCAAAAGAAAGGGTGTAACATGATTGATGGTGAAGATAGGTTGAATGAGAAATTGGAGGTCATGACTCCAAAAGTGGAAAGTGTTGAAACCAAGGAAGATGGAAAGGAGTTGAAAGAAGAGAGTGTGGAAAACGAGAAAGAAGAACAAGTTGAGAAGGAAGAACAAGTTGAGAAGGTGCATTTCTTTGATTATGTTAGGAAAGGGGATATAGAGATGCCACTTCCGGATGAAATTGAACATGTTCCCATGTTAGATGAACTTGTTGGAATTGAGGTAACCTTGGATGGGGCACCACATGAACCGGGAAGTCAAGAATATGAAGAGAAGAACATAGCCAGCAAAAAAGATGATCCGGGAGGTTTTGTATTTGGTTGTCAAATTGGAGACGTGAAGGTTGAAAAAACCTTGTGTGATTCTGGAGCTAGTGTGAACATAATGTCGTGGGATTTATACAAAGAGTTGGAGGTTGGAAATCTTAAACCCACAAATCAAGTTTTGCAACTAGCAAACCAAGCTCTCTTTTGTCCTCGTGGAGTGATTGAAGATGTGCATGTGGATGTGTTGACGTTCACATTTCCCGGAGATTTTCTTGTGTTAGACATGAAGAACAAGGGTAGCATTCAATTGATTTTTGGAAGGCCTTTCTTACATACGGCCGATGCGCTCTTTGACATGAAACAAGGCGAGCTTACTTTCCGTTATGGGGGAAAAGAAGTTGTTTTTGCCTTACCTCGAAAGAATTTGCATGAATTTGAAGAGGGGCGAGTTGATAGGAAAAAGAGATTGAAGGATGTGCTTGATCCCGGATTAGACCTCATGGGGTACAAGGATGAAGAAAAAGATGATCCGAAAGACTTTGATAGAGATGAACAATTTCGGACGAAGAAAGCTCGCGTGGATTTGGATCCACCTCGAAGTGCACGGAGGAAGTTGTTTTTCCCGGAGGATGATGTCGTGCTTAATCGAGGTATGAGTTCGGGATCGGCACCATGGGATCATGATTGATTTGAGGTATGGTCGTCGAGCTTTCGACGTTAAACAAGCGCTTGTTGGGAGGCAACCCAATGTTTAAACTTTGTTATTTCCATGTTTTTGAATAATGGTGTTATTGATTTGGTTTAATAATGTTGTTTAGTGTTTGTTGATGAAGGATTCTTAATTGTGTGTGGATTTACAAGTCTATTTAGCATGGTGATTGAAGAATAGGAAGGACAAAAGGCCGATTGTTCGTGAAAATGTCGGAGAAAGGGCGAGAAATGGGGGAAACAAGGGCTGCTCGGCCGAGCCTGCACCCGCTCGGCCGAGCCAAAGCGAAAGCTTGGGACAGAGGGTTCGCTCGATCGAGCGGATGCAGGCTCGGCCGAGCCATGGCGTGCCAAGCAGTGATCGTGCGCGGACAGACCCTCCGCTCGATCGAGCCATCTGGCGCTCGACCGAGCCACGCGCGAGTTTAAATTTCCGCCCAAGCAATTGCTCGAGCCATTTCCCGATCGGTCGAAATTTCTCTTTCCAAAATTTTTCCATACTTTGGTGCATTCACTTGTTCTTGTCTCACATCTCATATCTTCTCAAGGCAAGCAAACGAGCACGGGGGGAGCCTTCTTCTTCAAGTGGACGCCCAAAGAAGTTTGATAACGAAGAGTTTGCGAAATTCAAAAGTTTGGCGAATAGGCAAGTGGTGGGCACTAAGTATTTGTACCGAGAGACGTTGAAGGCTCTCAAATTGAAGGATGACGTCTGGAGCCTCCTTACCGGAATCGGGTGGAAGAAGTTGCTTAATGCCAAATGGCCGGGCTACATGGAGTTGTCTCGGGAGTTCTTCGCCTCGGTCATGGTCATGAAAGGAATACGAGGTCTACCGTTGTCGTTGAAATTCAAACTCAGAGGTATGGAATACTTCTATCAAAAAGCCAAAATTGATGAAATTTTTGGTAGTGATCCTGAGTCTATTTTTGTGAATGAGAATGTTAATTTGGGGGAATTTTGGGAAGCTATTACTGGGATTACATTAGATAGGAAGTTCAATATAAAGGAATGTAGAGCTACATCAATTCGGAATCCTGTTATTCGATATATTCATAAGTTTGTTGGTGGTTCTGTCTGTGGGAGGTATGAGTCGAGTAATGTGATTACTCCGAAACGTCACATGTTGTATGCTTTGATGCATGGGGTAAAATTTTCGTTGGGGGCTATGTTGATGGATGCTTGGAGTCGGGCTGCTAACACAAACACCCGCACTTTCACTTGTGGAATGTTAACTCCCATTTTTGAGGATATTGGTGTTGATCTGTCTGGTCCGACTGCTCCTGCTTTGTTCTTGGCTCTAGTTCATTGTTAGCTGGCCGATTTTTGGTTCCCGGGCATAGGAATTCAATTTATTATAAATTTGGGAATTTGGCCATATTGATGCCTCGTCCGGATTGGACTACTATGGCGGATCTGTCTGATAGATCCAATTGGTTGCTGGATACCGAGGACCACAAGGATGTGGTCGGTGTGCTATCTCCTGATGGGTATTTTACGACCCTCCGGCACCTTTCTGAGGCAGAGCGTCAGCAGTTGAGGGAGGCCGGTCCGAGTACCCGTGCACCTCCGCAGTCTGGGCAGACTCAGTTGACAGATTGGCAGCAGCAGATGTACTCTATGTTGCAGCAAACTAATGCATCTATAGAGTCTTTGTCTTCTTCCTTGCAGGGTCTTGACACTTCTATGACCTCTCGCTTTGATGGTCTTGATAGGCGGGTTGATTCTATTCAGGAGGATGTCAGGGAGCTTCAGCGCTGAGTTCCCATTCTGTACCAGTCTCGCAGGGAACGCCAACAGCAGCAGCAGGATAGGGATGAGCAATAACGCACCGACTACCTTTTTACAAACTTAGTCTCACTTGACTAAGTTTGGGGGGAAGTGTTGGTAGTTGGTGCTCTGGTTCATTCTCTTCTCTATCTCTTTATCCTTATGATGCTTTCTAGTTTAGTTTAGTGTAGTTGAATTTCAAAAATTTGATATTTCGATTTGGTTGTACTATGATTAAATTTGAATTTGGATGATGATTGTGGAATGATTTTATATGATGTATTGATGGATTATTTTGGCAAGTTTTCATGTGGTTAATTCTTTCCATTTGGTTTTGGCATGTGGATATGTTATGGTTTGGAATGAATGGTGGAAATGGTGGATATTGTTGTATTTTTGTTGATAATTGGTTTGTGGAAGTTGGTGGATATGAGAGCTTTATCGGCTAGTTTATGCTCAATTGTTTGGTGGTGTATGCTTTGTAGTAGGTGCAAATAAGGAATGGAGAGCGATGATCGTGCCTACTGATGGGTAACGTTTTCTATCATCTTTCCTACCATTTAGTTTCGTTATATTTGTGTTTTGGGATGTAGATTGTTGTTAGGATGTTGTATGCTTGTGTGTGGGTGTGATGAACTCGAACTAGGCTTGAGATTTAATCATGATTTACTTAGTGGAGTTTGATGTCTACCTCAACTTATGATAGGGCGGAATCTAGTTTTCAAAGCATGTTTTAAGTTTAACTTTTGAATTGTCGAGTTTTGTATGTGGTTAATGCATAGGACTTGACAAAATTGCTGTGAGGTTTGAGCCTTGATATTGTCATATCTATATTGTTTGTGAGTGGCAAGATTGAGAGTACGAGATCTAGAACTTGCATCCGTTCTCTATCTATTGGCAAGAGTGTGTAACTAGAAAATGATTTTAGGCCATAATTTCTTAGTCCTACCTTTCACACCGGGAGTATAAGGTGGTAGTTATCATGATTTTGCTTTTCATATCTTTGACCCCCGTGATTGAGCTTTTTTGGTGAATTTTCCTTGATATAATTAGGACCATATTTGGGGGGAAAGAGTGTATGAGGGTGAATACGGTGATGAGAGTTGGGTTGGGAATTGATTGAATGAATATTGATGGATTGTTGAGGCATGAAAAATATGAAATTAGGGATTGTTGTTGATCCTAGGAAAATGTAGCACCAATGAAATTTTTGGTGCAAGTGTTTGAAAAAGAAAAAAAAAGAGGCACCGACAAAATGAACGAATGATGGTGCATTTGAAAAATGATGAAAAAGAAAAGAAAAGAGAAAAGAAAAAAAGAGAAAAGAAAAAAAAGTGTGTTGTGAAATGAGAAAGACTCGGGGTTTGAAGTGGTTCGAAAAGAATAAGTTTGGGGGTTTTGGGAAATTGAGAAGTTTAGTCACTTTGGCCCAAAACCACCCACCTTTTAGTTAGCCACGTTACAACCCGTGAAAAGACCTTTTTGATTCTAGAAACTAACTCGTTGCAGTATAGTGGTGAGAATGAATGCAAGCCTATGGAAATCAAGCTCGACATCTTGTGAATGTGTGAATCTCATCATCCCTAAACACGTGAGGGAGTGTCTTCGTTTCTTGTATCCATATTTGATGAGTGGTTCATGTCCTTAGCATTAACCTTGTTACAAAGTTAGGTGATGATCTCGTTTTACTTGAACATGCTAAGATAACTTTGATGAGCTATGAGGTATTGCATGAGGTAGATTAATTACTTTACTTTGTTTTGATTGAGGACAATCAAAGGTTCAAGTTTGGGGGATTATGATACGTGCGTAAAATGACCTATATTTTGATGTGTGCACATGCTTGTTTGTGGTAATTTTACTCCCGTATCATATGTTTTTGTCGTACTTTGGTTGTGTTTTCATGTTTTGTGTGTTTGATTTGTGTAGGATAGGTTTTGGGCATAAACGAGCAATTTTGGTGGAGTTTTGGAGGAAAATCGCACTTGTTTGGAGTTTGGAGAGCTCGACCGGCCGAGCGGGTGCAGGACTGGCCGAGCAGGGCATTCAGAGGGCTCGACCGGCCGAGCGGGTGCAGGACCGGCCGAGCAGGGTGTTCTGAGGGCTCGACCGGTCGAGCAGGTGCAGGACCGGCCCAGCCAGGCCGACAGAGACTGGGCTCGGTCGAGCAAGTGCAGGATCGGCCGAGCCTGGGTAGTTTTTCCTGAATTTTGGCGATTTCCAGCTTCGACCAGGCGAGCCATACTTCGACCGGGCGATCCGAGGCCCTGATTGCTTGCCTATAAAAGGGGAAAAGGCAGTTATTTGAAGAACTTTTTGTCATTTTTCACATACGTTAGCTAGATTTTTCCCATGATTCCATTTTTCCATTCCAATTTATCATAATCCTAGAGTATCTAGGAGAGTAATTCATCAATACTTGGAGGAGATTGAAGATTCAAGGTGGTAGATCAAGGCAACCAAATCCAATTTGGGGAAGATTCCTATTTCTACTTTTCAATTTGTAATGAAGTTCATTGAATTCAAACTTGTTTTTTACAACTGAAAGGTATGAAGTTCTAATTCTACTTGGATGTTGATTTGAGTAAGGATGCATGATCATTTGGTTTGAGAATTGCTTGTTTACTTCCCTTTGAGAGCTTGAATTGCACTAGAACTTGTTCCTTACCTCCTAGGTGTAGGTAAGAGCCAACTTAGGAGGTAGTTGACGTGAACGCTGCAGCCAATACGCGGGCGGAATCGTCATAAATAGTGTAGATTCATACGATTTTAGTTCCAATCCATGTGCGGTGCTAGGTCGTATGGCAATAATTGACGAACTATTTGGAGTGGTCTAGGGCTTAATAACGTGATGGTTTGCAAGTTCTAGATCATCAACTGTTAGCTCGCCGTGACAAGGGGTTAACGAGTGTAGGGTCGATTGCTCAATCTCTAGGGATTAAAATGTGTTTACATCAATGATTGACCTAATTTGATTGCATCTACACTCATCTCAACATCCTATCTTCCTAATTTGAGAATTTGTTTGTTTTGGTTTACCAAATTGTGAAGAGAAATTGAGTGAATATTGATTGATTGTTTGATTCATGATTGTAATATGATGTTAGCATAGGTTTACATTGCTTGTCTAGGTGATAAAATAACTACTCAACGATTGATTTTGCCTAGCTATAAGAACTTTGCCGTAGTATCCCGGTACTCCAGCAGGCGAAGCGGAGAAGAACCTGGATTTGATATTTTATTCTTTGTGTAGTTGAGAGTTTAATTCGATTGAACTTTTAGCCGCATCAGAATGCCAAGCGTAGACAATCGAGATGTAATCCCATTATCCAATAACTATTGCCTAAATTCAGCACTGAGGTATTCGCCACTGCAATCAGTTCGTAGTGACTTGATACTTTTATCTTTTTGATTCATCACTCTAGTCTTAAATTCTTTGAACTTGTCAAAGGAGTCAGAGTTGTGGCGTATTAAAATGAATGCGACCAAACCTTGAGTAATCATCCGTGAAGGTTACGAAATACTCAAAACAACCTCATTCTTAAATGGACATAGGCCCACACAAATAAGCACAAATCAATTCCAACTTCTCATTGGGTCTAGTCCCCTTACTCTGAAAAATCCTTTGAAGTCATCTTTGCATTTAATTAGGACTCATAGACTGAGAATGGTTCAACTTGCGGATGCTTAAATAATCTACTACATATCTGTCTTTGGATCCTAGTCAAATTAACATCACCCTGTCTTAGATGTCAAAGATATGTTTGATTCAACAGAGAAGAAACTATTCTTTTAGATGATGAAGAAGCATGAGTTTCAGTTGCAGCATGATATGCACAAGTAATAGCATATAAGGAGTTTTCCAACATGACAGAATAGATAAAAAGTTTTTTCTCATAATAACAATATAGTTATTAAAAATAACTTAATATCCATCCAAAAATAGTTTTGAAACTGAAATTAAATTCTTTTAGAAACTTGGCACCTATAAAACGTCCTTTAATACTAAAACACTCTCTGACAGAGATAAGTGCACATCTCCCACTGCAACAACTGCCATTCTAACAGTATTTACCAAGCTTATGGTAATCTTGCCTTCATTTAGTTGTCTCGTCTACACGAAGCCATGCGAAGTAAAACAAACATGATCATTAGTACCAGTACCCACTATCCACAAGATAGTAGAACAAGCCACAGAACATGTTTCAACAACTAAAGTAGAAGATATAACCGAGTTACACTTGTTTAAGAAGGACAACTAGATCTGTGATGCTCGCCCCGATTGCACTTGTAGCATTTTCCATTTAGTTTCATGAAACCACTAAAAGTTGTCATACTATCAAAAAGCATTACTCATTTGATCCCACTGTTCCTTTTCTTTTGAGGCTTCTTCTTCTTAATGTCATTACACAATGAAGATGATGTTTGAAAAGATACCAGAGCTAATGATCCCTTAACCATGAGATCCCCCACTATAATTAAGTCTGTAAGAAACTCAACAACTGAGTACTGTTTCTTACCCATGATTACTTTCAAGCAGAAATAAGGGTTAAAGACACCTCGAGTAGATGTGTTGAGTATAAATATGTACTCTTTAGCAACCAGTACTGTATCCACATTTATTTCTAGTCCAAACAAATTAGACCAATAAGCTTGTTATGATAGAGAACATACAAAAGTAGAGTAAACGATATGATGATAATTGAAATAAATAAAATGAAAACACGTAAGCATTTAAATCACATTAGTCAAAGCATAAAACACGGAAACCTTCAAAACCAATGTTTATGCAACCTCCAATATCCCAACAAATATATGTGTAAGCAATGGTAGGTGTGTTGGAGTATACAGTAAAGCGAACTTTTAAGCGAGCTTTGTCATGTACTTAATCTCCTGTAAATAATTGAAACAAACGTTGTCACATTGTTGCAATCTCATGATTGCATGTATATCCACTTATCTTATATTGTAGACAATGTGGTGGGTGCGTCGTCCCACTGAAGATCGCATTGTTGGGTTCCTTATAAGATATAAAACGTATTCACAACTGGGATAGTTCTGGATAAACTATCATTTTAGGTTGTAGTACACACTTGAGATAACTAGTCTTGGTTATTAGTTTATGCTAATGCGTGGTGTCGCATTGAATGGATCGCGGTGAGACGTGTTCTTCTGTTCTGACTCTATGAAGAACCAAGGTCTCGGCGACTTTAATAATTCTTAACCCTAGATGTGATATTTAGATATATGCAAATGATTGTTTGTTACTTTGACTTACCATGGGTGAGAATCAAAAGGATGATTCAATATGCTCTGTATCTTGGGTAACAACATTATTTGTATGTGTTTATATAGTCACATTAGGGCACCGTGTCTTGGACATCCAGGTTGATGACATCCCCTTAAGGAGTTCATAAGTTTTATCGTATTAAACCCTGCAGGTGGAATTTATTTCGATACAATAATAATGTTGAGCGGGTACTACTTAAGGATTAAGATATTAATTGATTAATGCTGTCAGAGCTTTTAATTAATTAATGGATGTGCGGTTATCTTAAACACGGGGAATTAATTAAGTCAAATAGAAGCCCTGATTCACATCAAGATAGGATGGCAGTTGCAACATTAATTCTCTAGTGGAATGAATTAATGTTATAAGTTCAATTTATATTCTGGGCTAAATATATGTATTTGGTCTTATGGGAGGCCCAATCTTATACCTTCTAGAGATCCCTGGCCTGGCCCAACTAGAAACCCTAGAAGATGCCTATAAATAGGATCTTATAGTTGAGAGAAAAACTCTAGTTGTCATTTTCATAAGCTCATGTGTTGAGCGACGGTTAGGGTTTAGTTCTCTCAAACATTGTAGGTCTAGTGTTTTGGATTGGTATCTACTATTCAGAGGATTGTTGTCCACCCGGTATCCGATCGTGGTTCGTGGGATATAGGCTAGAAGATCTCCAGTGGAATCGATCTTCAGATCTGTAAAGATCTATTGGTAATTCTTGATCTCATTGATTTAATTTAATTAAACCATGTATGTGTACGTTTGGTATCCAACATCGATCGTGGGGACGATCCGCCTTCACCGGCGTGTTCCTTCAATTGGTATCAGAGCCTCGTTCGTGGTTGTTGGCTCTGCCTGAAACGTGCAGTTGGTTTATTGTATTTTAAATCATTTAAGCATGTTGTCAATGTTTTATATATTTTATATATTTTGTTGTTCCTCGTGGCTCGGATCTGTTTTTGGTTTTTGGTGCGATGGTTTATTCGCGATTTTTAATCATTTTTCACCACGAGAAAATCCGTGGTTAGTGTAGGAAATGATGTAATTTTATTTCCTGTAATTTTGTATCATTTTTTATGTAATTTGATGTGAAAAATGAGACCAAGAATCGAAGAACACGAAGAACAAACATCGACGGAAAACTGTCAAAACCGGTCGCGTAGGCCCTGTTTGCGGCTCAGCCGCGGCTCACCGGCGCATCGGTGGTGGTGACCGGCCATCGCGGGTCGTAGCTGGGATGGTCGGCATCGTGGTAGCACCGGCGGTCATCAAGAGCGGCGAAGGGTGGCGGTGCAGCACCGACTGCAAATCACGCACACACCTGCGCGCGATTTCCAGCTGGTCTGCAGCCCATCTTCGCAGCGTTCTCGACAACAGCAGGGGCCGCGTGTGGGATCAGTGATGGTTGGATCTTGAAGCCTGGTAAAAGGGAATCAAGATGACGTCGGGGGTTGGCTGGATTGGCGGCGGAGTCGAGGGCGTGAAGTCTGGTGGTCGCGCGACAATTCTGGGAATTTCCAGAATTTTCGCGCGACAGTTGCGCAGGCCCGTTTTCTTCGCTCGATCGGCAGCAATCCCGGCGTGGATCGCCGGTGCCGGCGGCTGGAAATGGTAGACCTTGTTTCAGACTTCAATGCCCAATGGTTGATTGGCGTTGATGGTGGCGGAATTAGTGGCAATTACCGCGTGAAAACAGCTGCACGCAAGAATCTCGCAATTCTGTCTGCGTGTGAGCTGATTTCGCGCGTTGATTGGAGGCTATTTCGGGTCGTATCCACAATTCCAACGACATGATCTGACTTTCCATACTTAGGGCTTCAATGCCCAGTAGGTTTGGGAGGTTGATTTTCGATCATGACGGCGCAATGGGCCGATGAAGTTGGCCCAGTCGCCATAAAACCCTAATTTTCTGGGTTGACAGCATGTAGGTGGACCTTTTTTCGTGGTCATTTGGAGGTCTTCCATTTATGGATTTCAAGTACCAATGACATGAAATTGTAGTCCATACCTAGGGCTTTAAGGCCCAGTAGGTTACCGGCATGATTGTCATTGGAATCGATGGGAACGGAGGCAAGAAAAGTGCCCTGTGCACTGGTTTTTTGCTCAGGCTGCTCAACTAGCCATTTTCTTTGGCCAATTGGCGGCGATTCGAGCGTGAATCTCCCATGCTGTTGGTTGGAGATGGAAGTCCAAACTTTGGTCATCAAAGCCCATTAAGTTTCGGCCGTATACTGTGCGTCGTTTGGTAGCAACGGTTGCTCGAAAAAGGCCATTTGCAGTAAAATAAAAGCCCACATTTGAGTTGTTCAAGGCCCGAATCCAATTCGAAGACCCATTTGAAGAGCTGTATATCAAATATTCATGTTATAGAATAGGTAGATATGCAGGTACATGTCTTGGGGCCACGAGGACATTTTATTTGTTCTTGCATGATGTGTGTTTAATTTTCTAAGCATGTTGTATGTTTTATATGTTAGGAGCATGCTAGGATTTATTTAATTCTTTATAGCATGCTGTCAAAAACCTTCAATTTAAAATGACTAAGTGAGTTAAAATAAATTTTAATTAATTTATTTAGGCCTCCACAATTGGTCTTATAAGTGATTGTGGATGTTGTTCGCGGGACCCTGGGAGTCTCCCCCTAGAGGATACAACATTCACTGGTTCACTGGATAAGACATTTAATAAAAATGAATTTTATCTTTAAATGAAGTGCGTGGCACTCGTTGGACCCTGGGAGTCTCCCCCTTGAGGATGTGTCATTCATGGTTCATTGGTAAAGGTTTAATTCAAGATAACCTTAAGAAATTATTTACAAGTGATGTAAAGTCCTAACGGTAAGGTCATCAATTGTAAAATAATTTTTTTTATGGTTAAATTGTGGTCATCACTTAGATGTGAATTTCTATATAACTCCCCAACGGAGTCCCTGTTTTAATTCACATGGCCTGTTAAATGGTCCGACTATTAATTCCATTTGTCATAAAGTAGAGGTTGACGTGATATTGGAAATAAAGATAGTTGGTCTGGTCAATGGATATGTGTGTAAACGTCCACCCACCGTGGCTTGCATATATATTTGTTGGGCTGTTGTAGGTTGCATTAAATATTGGTTTTGAAGGTTTCCCTGTTTTATGCTTCAATTAATGTGATTTAAATGCTTACGTGTTTGCATTTAATTTATTTCAGTGATCATCATGTCGTTTAATCCTCTTATGACTATTCTCAATCAAAACAAGCTTACTGGTCCAAACTATTTGGACTGGAAAAGAAATCTGGATATTGTACTGGTTGCTGATGAGTACAAATTTGTACTCGACACACCTGCTCCAGGACCTCTGAGTCCTACTTCTACTGAAGAGCAAAGGGAGGCTCACAAGAAGTGGAATAAGGCTAATGAGATGGCTCGTTATTACATTTTGGCTTTTATGTCAAATGTGTTGCAGCAACAGCATCAGAATATGCCTAATGCTTCTGATATTATGTGGAACCTCCAGGAACTCTTCGGTGAGAAGGATAGGTCTGCTCGGTTTGAGGCAATGAGGAAGATTATGTCTACCTCTATGCCTGAGGGAGTGTCTGTTAGAGATCATGTTCTCAAGATGATGGAATATCTTCATGAGATTGATCTTCTAGGTGGAAATATCGATAATGATTCAAAAATCGATATGGTTCTACACTCACTTCCTAAATCCTTTGAGAACTTCGGCTTGAACGTGATCATGGGTAAGAAGGAGTACACTTTGGCTGAACTTCTTACTGAATTGGTTGCAGCGGAAGGTCTCATGGTTAAGGGGTCACAGGCTCTAGTTTCTTTTAAGGCATCCTCTTCTTTGCCTCACGGCGGTAAGAAGAAGAAGCCTAACAATAAGAAAAAGGGCAGTGGGAGCAAACGAGTAGCACCTTCTGGTGGTGTGGCACCCTCTGGTGGTGTCAAGAAACTAAAGGAAAAGTGCTACAAGTGCAACCGGTCTGGGCATTACATATCTAATTGTCCCCTCTTAAAAAAGGGTAACTCGGGTATGTCTTCTGCTTTAGTTATTGAAATATGTCTTGTGGCTTGTTCTGCTATCTCTTGGATAGTAGATACTGGTGCCAGTGATCATGTTTGTTTTTCTCTACATAGTTTTATGCAGACAAGGCAACTGAATCAAGGCGAGATTACCGTACGCTTGGGGAATGCAGCAAAAGTAGCGGTTGTTGCAGTGGGAGATGTGCACTTATCTTTTTCTGATAATGTTTTAGTTTTAAAAGACGTTTTATATGTGCCTAGTTTTCTAAAGAATTTAATTTCAGTTTTGAAACTGTTTTCGAATGGATATTCTGTTATTTTTAATAACAATGTTGTTATTATGAAAAATAACTCTTTTATCTGTTCTAGCATGTTGGAAAACTTTTTGTATACTATTACTTCTGCATATCATATTGTAACTGAAACTCATGCATCTTCATCATCTAAAAGAAAAGCTTCTTCTCTGATGAATCAAACATATCTTTGGCATTTAAGATTGGGTCATATTAATCTGAGGAGGATCCAAAGACTGGTAAGTAGTGGATCATTGGAGTCTCTCCAAGTTGAACCATTCTCAGTCTGCGAATTCTGTTTGGAGGGAAAAATTACTTCCAGGCCTTTTAAGGCTAAATGAAATAGAGCCAAAGATTTTTTAGAATTGATTCACTCTGATTTGTGTGGGCCTATGTCCATTCAAGCAAGAGGTGGTCTTGAGTATTTCGTGACTTTCACGAATGATTACTCAAGGTTTGGATATATTTACTTGATCCACCACATGTCTAAATGATTTGACAAGTTCAAAGAATTTAAGACAGGAGTGGTGAATCGAAAAGGTGAAAGTATCAAGTCACTATGATTTTATTGTAGTTTCTAATACCTCAGTGCTGAATTTAGGCAATACATATTGGATAACGAGATTACATCTCAACTGTCTACGTCTGATTTTCCGCAACGAGGTGGCGTAGAAGAGAGAAGAAACATAATTCTTTTTGGAGATGGTGAGGTCGATGATGAGTTATGCCACTTTGCCTACTTTTGTTTTAGGGTTATGCCTTGGAAACAACGATGTATCTTCTTAAATTAGTATCTTCTAAATTGACTCTAAAGACTCCAATAGAATTTTGTACTTGGCAAAAGCCTTGGTTAAAACCATATATGTTGGATAAGGAAGTCGATAAGTTGGTACCTAGAATGGAAGTACGGTTGTTTATAGGATATCCTAAGGGTACGAAAGGCGGTTACTTTTATAGTCCTAAGGAATCAGAGGGTGGTGGCTAATACCAATGCCCGATTCTTGGAGGAAGACTATATAAGTTAACATGAATTCAAGAGTAAGATCATTCTTAATAAGTTGAGAGGAGACAATTGTACACCGAGTGTACTAAGTGTTATACCACAAGAGACTGCACAACGTGTTGACTCTGGTGTACCTACACAGGTACTGCCTTGTTGTAGTGGGAGAGTTTTTCAATCTAATCGTTTCATGGATGTAGGAGAGTCTTCGGACTTGGTCCAAATTGTTGTACATGAAGCAAACGATCCCTGAGTTTACAAAGAGGCAATTTTCAAGATGTAGATGCGATGTCTTAGCATAAGTCTGTAGATTCTGATATCGAATCTATAGATACTATGGATGGGCACGACCTTCAGACCTTCCAAAAGGCAATATAGCTGTTGGGTGTTAGTGGGTCTATAGGTGTAAGAGAGGATCTGATCTAAAGGTTATCGCCTTTAAAGCATGGTTGGTGGCGAATGGATTCACTCAATTAGAGAGAATCAATTATGATGATAATTTCTCACCTGTAGTCGTGCTAAAGTCGATATGTATTCTCTTATCCATAGTAAACTACATGGACTTTAAGGTTTGTCAAATGAATGTTAGGACGGTTTTCCTTAATGGAAGTCTGGATGAAGACATTTATATGCGGTAACCTGAAGGTCATGTAAGGAAATGCTAAGAGCATCGAGTTTGGAAGTTAAAGAAGTCTCTTTATGGACTTATACAAACTTCTAGATCTTTGAGCATTCGTTTTGACGAGGCAATCAAATCCTTGGAATTGAAAAATGAGTAATGGAAACGTGGTGGTATTCTGTACTTAGACAATTTCTTCTTATTGGCAACAACTTGAGGGTATTGTCGGACGTATAGGTGTGAATGTCAAAACAGTAACCGATGAAGGATTTTGGAAATGCTATGTACATTCTTGGTATAAAGATCATTCATGATCAATATAAGAGAATATTGCATTTGTACTAAGCTTCCTACATCAACATTGTTATTGCCCTATATAGCATACAAAACTCCAAGAAAGGATTTTTACCTTTTTTACATGGAGTTCATCTATCTAAGGACACGTGTCCTAAAATGCTAGACTAGATAGAGGAGATTGCTAAGGTTCCTTAAGCTACGGCAGTAGGAAGCCTTATGTATGATATGTTATGTACTAGACATGATATCTATTGTGCAGTTGGCATGATGGCAAGATATCAATCTAACCCGGGTCTGGGACACTGGACTGCGGTAAAATATGTTCTCAAGTATCTGAAAAGAACTCGACATTATATGTTGGTTTACCTATTAGAGAGTCTGACCCCTTTGGGATAATCAGATTCAGATTTTTAAGTTGATCAAGATATGAGAAAGTTAACCTCGGGTTATGTGTTTACCTTGGGAGGCGGAGCCTATTACATGGCTGCCTCGGAGGTTGCCAAAGAAGCTGTCTGGCTTAGAAGCTTCTTGTTGGAATTGGGGGTGATTACGAGTATGCCTAAGTGTATCACGACATATTGTGACAACATTGGTGCAGTAGCAAACTCGAAAGAACCTAGAGCCCATGTGGCAAGTAAACACATAGAGAGACAGTACCACATTTTATGAGATATCGTAAAGAGAGGTGACGTGGCTGTGGAAAATTTGTGTCGTTGTATAACCTGGTTGATCCTTTAATAAATACTTTGGAAACTTAGATCTTCGGAAAACACGTAAAGGGTCTTGGTTAAACGATACATTGCAGCTGCACTTTAAGTCTAAGTGGGAGATTTGTAATGACATGGTGTATACTAAAAGTTTAGCTTTAGTATAAGTGGGAGATTGTTGGAGTATACAGTAAAGCGAACTTTTAAGCGAGCTTTGTCATGTACTTAATCTCCTGTAAATAACCGAAACAAATGTTGTCACATTGTTGCAATCTCATGATTGCATGTATATCCACTTATCTTATATTGTAGACAATGTGGTGGGTGCGTCGTCCCACTGAAGATCGCATTGTTGGGTTCTTATAAGATATAAAACGTATTCACAACTGAGATAGTTCTGGATAAACTATCGTTCTAGGTTGTAGTATAAACTTGAGATAACTAGTCTTGGTTATTAGTTTATGCTAGTGCGTGGTGTCGCATTGAATGGATCGCGGTGAGACGTGTTCTTCTGTTCTGACTCTATGAAGAACCAAGGTCTCGGTGACTTTAATAATTCTTAACCCTAGATGTGATATTTAGATATATGCAAATGATTGTTTGTTACTTTGACTTACCATGGGTGAGAATCAAAAGGATGATTCAATATGCTCCGTATCTTGGGTAACAACATTATTTGTATGTGTTTATATAGTCACATTAGGGCACCGTGTTCTGGACATCCAGGTTGATGACATCCCCTTAAGGAGTTCATAAGTTTTATCGTATTAAACCCTGCAGGTGGAATTTATTCCGATACAATAATAATGTTGAGCGGGTACTACTTAAGGATTAAGATATTAATTAATTAATGCTGTCAAAGCTTTTAATTAATTAATGGATGTGCGGTTATCTTAAACACAGGGAATTAATTAAGTCAAATAGAAGCCCTGATTCACATCGGGATAAGATGGCAGTTGCAACATTAATTCTCTAGTGGAATGAATTAATGTTATAAGTTCAATTTATATTATGTGCTGAATATATGTATTTGGACTTATGGGAGGCCCAATCTTATACCTTCTAGAGATCCCTGGCCTGGCCCAACTAAAAACCCTTGAAGATGCCTATAAATAGGATCTTATGGTTGAGAGAAAAACTCTAGTTGTCATTTTCATAAGCTCATGTGTTGAGCGACGGTTAGGGTTTAATTCTCTCAAACATTTTAGATCTAGAGTTTTGGATTGGTATCTACGATTCGGAGGATTGTTGTTCACCCGGTATCCGATCGTGGTTCGTGGGATACAGGCTAGAAGATCTCCAGTGGAATCGATCTTCATATCTGTAAAGATCTATCGGTAATTCTTGATCTCCTTGATTTAATTTAATTAAACCATGTATGTGTACGTTTAGTATCCAACATCGATCGTGGGGACGATCCGCCTTCACCGGCGTGTTCCTTCAAGGTAGACATTAACACATATATCCATTCACTAGACAAACTTTCTTTAATTCCAATATCACGTCAACCTCCACTTTATGGCAAACAGAATTAATAGTCGGACCATATTGCAAGCCATGTGAATTAAAACAGGGACTCCTTTGGTGATTTATATAGAAATTCACATCTAATTGATAACCACAATTTATACAAAAAGAAAATCATTCACAATTGATGACCTTACCGCTAGTACTTTACATCGCTTGCAAATAATCTCTTAAGGTTATCTTGAATTAAATCTTTACCAATGAACAGTGAATGAAATATCCGTCGGGGGGTGACGCCCACGCACTTCGTTTAAAGACAAAAATCATTTTTATTAGAAATCTTATCCAGTGAACCAGTGAATATTGTATTCGTTGGGGGGTGACGCCCAAGGTCACGCGAACAACACACACAATCACTTAGAAGATCGATTGTGGAGGCCTAAAGAAATTAATTAAAATTTATTTTAACTCACTTAGTCATTTTAAGTTGAAGGTTTCTGAAAAAATGCAACAAGAAATTAAATAAATAATTCCCAGCACGCTCCTAACATATAAAACATACAACATTATGCAAGAATATAAAAAATTGTCCCCGTGGCCCCAAGATATATACCTGCATATCTACTTATTCTATTACATGAATATTGGATATACAACTCTTCAAATGGGCCTTCAAATCAGATCCGGATTTTGAACCATACAAATTTTAGGCTTTAAATTTTCTGTAAACAATTTTTTTCGAGCCACCGTTGCAACCAAACTACGCACAATCAACGGCTGAAATCTAAAGGGCTCTAAAGACCAAAGTTCGGAATTCCATCTCTCACCAACGACACTGAAGATTCACGCTTGAATCGCTGCCAATTGGCTGGAGAAAATGGCTAGTTGAGCAGCCTAGGCAAAAAACCAGTCCAGAAGGCACTTTTCTCGCCTCGTAGCTGTCGATACCAATGACCACCATGCCGGAAACCTACTTGGGTTTAAAGTCCTAGGTATGGGCTACCATCCACGTCATTGATACCTATGATCCACACCTGGATCATCTCCGAATGAGCGTGGAAAATGCCCACCTGCATGCTGTCAACACAAAATACTAGGGATTTCTTGTAATAAGGCTGAATTTCTCGGCCCATTGCACCGCCATGAACGATCTTCAACCTCCAAAACCTACTGGGCATTGAAGCCCTAAGTAGGGAAAACGAGATCATGTTGCTAGCTCCCTCGATATGGCCCAGAATAACCGTCAATAAATGCGTTAAATTTGGTTGCGTGCAAAAGATTTGTGAGAATCTCCCTTGCAGCCGGATTTCACGAAGCTGCCTCCGCCATTTCCACCGCCCTTATCGTTAGTAATCCTCTGGGAATTGAAGCCCTAAGAACGGCATCCCACTCCATGTTGCTAGAACCAGCGATCCCCGCCTCTATCGCCATTGGCAACACGAAGAAGATGGGCCACACGAACTGTGGTGCAGACAGACACGCAAGCCGCCTGTTTGTCACCCTAACCGTTGCTACTATCGTTGCTGATCTGCACCGCCGCTCACATCCCGGTGGTTGCCTACAACTGGGCTACCACTTCGAAGCACTGCCGTCACAATTTACTGCCCTATCGCACTCCGATAACACCGCGAAGATAGGCTGCTGCACAGCCACAAATGGCGCGTGCATTTTGTGGCCACTGTTGCACCGCCCGTCGCCACCGTCCATGGTCAACGGTGGTGCAATAGCGATATCCTCCAACCTAGCTTCGACCCTAACCGATTGAACACCTCCATCGGTCGGCCGTACGATCATGGGTAAGCCAAGAACATCCCCTGCGCGGCAGCCATATGACAATTTTCCATCGATGTTTGTTCTTTGTATTCTTTGTTTCTTAGTCTAATTTTTCGTATCAAATTACATAAAAATTTACAGAAAATTACAAGAAATAAAATTACATCATTTCCTACACTAACCACGAATTTTCTCATGGTGAATAATGATTACAAACCGCAAATAAACTATCGCGCCAGAACCAAAACAGATAGGAACCACGAGGAACAAAATAAAAATATAAAATCATCAATAACATGCTTGATGATTTAAATTACAATAATCCAACTGCACGTCTCAGACCGAGCCAACAACGACGAACGTGGCTCAGATACCAATTGATGGAACACACTAGTGAAGGCAGTTCATCCCCACAGTCGATGTTGGATACCAAACGTACACATACATGTTTTATTAGAAATTAAATCAAGAATATCAAGAATTATCTTGATAAACTATACAGATTGACTCCACTAGAGATCTTCTTGCCTGTGTCTGGTGAAGTACGATTGGATATCGGTGGACAACAATCCTCTAACTCGTTAGATGCTAAGTAAATCTAGATTTGCAGCATTTTGAGAGAACTAAACTCTAGCCGTCGTTCAGCACATGAACCTATGAATAAGGTTTTTCTCTCAACACTGCATCCTATTTATAGGCATCATCTAGGGTTTCTAATTGGGCTAGACCAAGGATCTCTAGAGGTATAGGATTGGGCCTCCCAATAGTCCAAACATATATATTCAGTCCAGAATATTATTTAAACTTATAATATTAATTTCTTCTACTAGAGAATTAATGTTGCAACTGTTATCCTATCCTGATGTGAACCAGGGCTTCTATTTGACTTAATTAATTCCCCGTGTTTAAGACAACACACATCCATTAATTAATTAAAAGCTCTGATAGCATTAATTAATTAATATCATAATTCCTTAAGTAGTACCAGCTCAACTTTATTATTGTATCGGGATAAACTTCACCTATAGGGTTTAATACGATAAAACTTATGAGCTCCTTAAGGGGATATCATCAACCTGAATTTCCAGGACCCGGTGCCCTAATGTGACTAAATATATACATACAAATGATGTTGTTACCTAAGATACAAAGCACATTGAATCATCATTTTGGTTCTCACCCATGGTAAGTCAAAATTGTAGGGATTTTCCGTGAAGTGAATCACCAAATCCATATAAACAGTACCAATCATGGATGTCGAATACGATAGGCAATTCATAAACCCTAGCATGCTCTATGAATTTAATTCGTGGATAAAGGGATTATTGTTATTCCATAGAGTCTGATCCGATCTTTCGCATTTGAATATCCAACTTTAATTCAACCACGCGAAAATAAATCTACGGAAACAGAAATTAGAAATCTAATTTCTAGATTTAATTGAAATAAATGAAATAGAAAATAAGAGAATTATGTTCTCCAGATTAGATCTTCAGATCTGTATTCCAATGCTGCTCTGATCTGCTACTGGCGAGGATTCCACAGATCTGTAAAGCGTAGACCGGAGTCGAAATACTTCTCCTCCCCTTCTACACTGGCGCCGCCCAACTCTCTTTCTCCCTAGGGTTTTGACTGATTTGAATTACGATCAAGGTGGCTAGGGTTTCAGAGAGAGAGGTTTATTTATAGACCTAGGGTTTTATCCCTAATAGGCTACTGGGCCTTTTTTCAGCATATATAATTGGGTCAGACATAGGGCCTAATGCAAATAATAAAGTGGGCCTATGAATCAATTAATTCTCATGTCCACAACCCAGGACACAATTAATTAATTAATATTAATTCTTTTTCACCACAGAATTAATACTGACCTACCCCTTTATTACCACGTTGTGAGAACGGGTTGCATTTATCTGAGAATCCCCATATTTAAGGTTACCGAACATTCATTAATTAATTGGAGCCTCTGACAAGCTCTATCTACAATTAATTAATATCTTATTTTTCTGAGTAGTACCACTCAAACCTTATCGTTCGTGCCTGAACTTAATCAGCCTGCAGGACTTTGGCACGATGAATCTTATTGAGCTCCTCAGGGAATGTCCCCATGCTATTACTCGGATATGGTTACCTAAGTTCAGTCTCAGGCTCTACTACATGAGCTGCTACTAGCTTAAATGCGGATACACGAGCACGTTACTTAGGCTCTCCACCATGATAAATCAAAGCAACAGTCAACTCGTGTATACCCCTGAACCTTCGTTAGGGTTTGGACTCAATCAAGAACGAGATCTTGTATTTGTTGATGCCAGGCAGACAAATACATCTCAATGTAGTCCTATCAATACGCCACCCTTGCGTATCAGTATATCAAGTAACCAAGACAGATTACTTCTTTCGGCTATGTCGCAGCCATCCGGACAGACGTATCCTCAATGCTGTCTCGGCTGTGATAAAATTTATGTCTCACTAGGTCAAGTGATTATACTGTCTTCTGCGATCTACAACACGCCGTATGATCGTCCCTATCGGTGAGACACTAGGATACCATTGTTACGAGCATGTAAGTTTGTTTAACAGATAGGAGAAAAGTCAATTGTATACTCATCATAATAAATGCTTTCAGTATACAAAATCCAACAATATCCCACATATACTCAAAGCATTACAACAGCTATTACAGAGTATACAGTGCGTCTATCTATCCTAGCTATTACATCTACCACTACCAGTGGTAGGCATCCACCTCAGACCTAGTCCACGAATATGTCTTTCGTAAACCTTCTGCGGCAAGCTCTTTGTAAATGGATCAGCTAGTTTGTCCTTAGTTTCAATCTTCTTGATCAGCACATCGCCCCTCGATACGATTTCTCGTATGATATGGTACTTCCACTCTATGTGTTTGCTTGCCTTGTGAGTCTATGGTTCCTTCGAGTTTGCCACTGCACCAGAGTTATCACAATAGATTGTGATGCTCTTCGGCAAGCTCAGAATCACACCCAATTCTAAAAGGTAGTTCCGGAGCCATACCCCTTCTTTCGAAGCTTCGGAGGCGGCGACATATTCCACCTCCATGTTGGATTCAGTAATGCATTTCTGTTTTGATCTCCTCCAAGATACAGCCCCACCTCCCAAGGTAAACACATATCCTAAGGTCGAGCTAGTGTTTAGTAGCTAATTGTGGTTAATAATAAAATTAGCAATCGTAATTAACTTATTTAAGTCTTAATAAGTTAATTACGATTGCTAATTTTATTATTAACTATAATTAGCTACTAAACACTAGCTCCGAAATTAATGTATCAAAATGAAAAGGGTCTATTTAAGCGGGATGGAGGGAGTATGCTAATTCATTAAATATGAAATGCCATACTCATTTACAAATATAGAACTAGAGTCAACAGCCTACAAAATAAAAGATGTCAATAAATGGCAGTTGATTCCATGATACCTAGCACAACCTCGAAAACTCTTGAGGTGACGAACCATTCAAAAGAATGATTTTGAGTATCTTAATTATTTTAGTGAATGCAAGCAAGAATCAAATTCAGGTGTAAGATATCAGTTGGTTGCTCTTCTCATGTGTCCACTCCAATAAAAAATACATCTACTAAGAGGAATAACATAGTTAAACATTACTTTCTAAGGGTGTAAGTATCTGAGTGAATATCAAGATCATATGTATAGGAATCAATGATATGCAGAAATGGTACAAAGAGAAGGAATGAGTAGTAAATAAGTTCCACTTTCATATCCAAGGCTAGAAAAAAAATAGAAGTAAAAGTAATGGTTGATTTGAGACTTAAACGTATTAAACATGCTGCAGGGGATGATTCTTCATAAGATACTGAAATTATAATACTACCTCCGTCCCGTCAGAATAGGCCCTTTTCATTTTAACACATTCATTTCGGAGCTAGTTTTTAGTAGCTAATTGTGGTTAATAATAAAATTGACAATCGTAATTAACTTATTTAAGTCATAAATAAGTTAATTCTGATTGCCAATTTTATTATTAACCATAATTAATGTGTCAAAATGAAAAGGACCTATTCTGGCGGGACGGAGGGAGTACTAAGTGGAAGGATGCAAATTATTGTAAAATGCAAAATCTAGCTCAACAACAGATAATGATGATAGAATAAAGACCAAACCTCAACAGATATTTCGCCACCTAGCTGTTCGATGTAGCAGAGCACCTGACCCTCCTTCACTTGAAGCAATAGCCGAGTATAGGAGCCAAAATTATTCACTCCAATGACAATTGGTCCAAACAAATTCTCACTTCAATGAAAGGGGCAATGTGAGAATGAATGAAATGAGAGGATGGGGCCGCTTATTCAATTATTAAATTCTAAAAAATAATTGCTAAACCAATAACTCCCAATCATCAAAGTAGTGGAATTAATTACCACATGTAACACAACTCAACCAACTAATCATCTTGATATCTCAAAGATCATCCATCATTCAACAACCATGATTCATTATCAAATACCTTATCAAGAGAAAATTGTCCCACTTCAATCTTATACTATGTTTAGTTCAACAATTTTTAACAAGTCATGGAAAACAAAGAACATTTCCACCGCCATTTGTAGTTTAAAATGACAAATAAAGGAGGACCATGACAAAAACCATTTTTCTACTCCTGAATAAGTGCATACTTTTGAAATATCATCCACCTACGCATTTGAATAAATATGTCGAAATTCAAATGAGCAGAAGGGCATGCTAGAAAGAGGGCAAAAGAAGCTGAACGTGTTACAGTTTCTGCATCGACAATGTTTTCGAATCACTGGTGTTGTGTCATCCCTTCGAACATGATTTTTTTCCCTGAAATGAACCTGATAATGGAATACGAAGATCACAAAAGCCGCTCATAAAGAGGACCAAATATTTAATTAATAAATTTCCTGTGGCACCACCAGATAAGAAAAGCAACTATATTGTGGGAAGATGTATCCCATAAATAGATGTGAAGACAAACAGAGTGTTTTAAACAAAGAGCTATCACTTATGCATAGATAAAAAAATTGGCATCTCTTGATTTAAATTCCCATCTTATCTCCATTCCCTATACAAAGAACTATAATGGAAAAACCGATTAAACACAAAACCTAGATATGCAAACTCATCGAAGAAATCTAAAACATTGCAAAGAGTTTTGTGCTAGCTTAACTTAAAATCTCAAGTATCAGTAACTTACCAGTGTTGTATTCCATAAAAACAGGTGGTGTACAACTTCAATGACAATATGTATACCTCTAAATTGTAATACGATGCTTATTGTTTCCATCCGAAACCTCATTTCTAATCAGCGGCAATAAATAGAAAAACCCCAGTATATACAGTCCAGATATGTTACATCAAGAAGTCTAAATTATGAACACTTTAGGCATACATGACTCAGGATGATAGTATTTACTTACAATAGAGATATTATCAGAAATAACAAAATAAGTTTAAAATCATAGGTTCAAGAGAAAGGATAGAAGCCATGAAACCGAAAAGTGTAAAATCCAAGTTATATGCAAACAAATATTTTCCAATCCATGAGACGCCTATTCAATGCCCTGAAATCTAAATATTAATTCAAAAATCTAAATATTCAAACAATATTTTGAGGTAGTTATCAATAAACTTCAAAACTACCTGCTCTGAACCACGGCGACCGAGGCTCCGACGACACCATCGAGGCTCTGGAGAGCCGATTACTTTGACAACTCACGACCACCAAACCCTCCACCAAATCCACCTCGCCCTCCACCATCAAACCCTCCACCATTTCCATCGCGGCCGCCACTACCATACCCTTCATATTTGGCATCAGTCTCCCGCAATATAGACAAGGGTTCGAAACTTTTCTCCCTTTAATTTATTTATGCTTTCAGTATTAAATTTTATGCATTTTTATTTAAATTTCTACAAATTTTTCAAATTTTTTAAACTTTTCAAACCTTTTATAGTTGAATTTGAACATTGTTCCAAGGATGATAATGATTTCTATTAGGTTTTACTGTTGTAATTCCACCTTAATTTAATGTTTTGATGTGTCAAAACTATATACCAAAATCTAGACTTTAGAGTATTATCTCATGTAATCCTTGTATAGGATAATCGAGTTGTAATAGTCTAGGAAAGAGGATATCATCAAAACTGTGGAACAATTTTGAAGAAGACATCATTCTGACGAGATAATTGTCGAGCATAAAAGACGAAGACAAGCAGAGCAGACCAAAGTCACGAAAACTGCGCAGATAGTTTTTCCTGCCAAAGTTTGAATACTCAAAAGAAAACTGTTGAGAGGCGCTCACAGTTTCAGGTCAAGACATTTTTGCGTCTAAGAAAGCGTATGAGGCTAGTGTCGAGCAGTCGCAGAAGATCCTTAAGGAAGTCAATAAGAAAAGACAGACACTACTCAATTGCAACTGAAATGTTGTTTGAACGTCTGACACATCAAGTACAAGCTGCTCTGAAAAGTAGGTCGATGTAGCGGAGATATCAGAGGAGAAAGCGACCTTTTACAGAGAAGAATGGACTATGATTGGACATTCTTCTCTATGTCTCTACCGGCTATTTTCTGGGTCTCCACCTATAAATAGCAGGAACTACAGAGACATAAAAACCTTTGCAAAAATCTTGTGCCAAACCTCTAAATAATCTCGCACATTTGAATCTCCGATACACCAGCCTCTCCACAGAAGTTAAAGCTCAAGGCATTAAACACTTTCAAGAGAGAAGGCATTAATATCGTGGTTCATTTATTGAACACGAAGCATTCATTGCTTATAGAATCTTTGGAGATTCACCGTGTTACCCTGGGAACACGAGGATTAAGTCAACCGACTTAATCTACCTCTTTGGTGTTCTTATTCTACGAATAAGAACATAGCAGCCTGCTCTTGCAAAGGAATAGTAGGTTATTACGGCAACTGCCAAACTGTCAAAGTTCTGGGAAGAACTCAACCATCCAACCTACCGAAGGAGGAAAAGAGAGGTTTGTCCTCAGTCCAACTTCGAGCCAGTCCACAGAGAAGATGCAGAGCCTTCGACGGACTGAAGAAGAAGTGAAGTACAGCTACCTGGTTGAGTGATCCTTTGTGCTGTGGACAGAGGTCTCTACAGCAACAGACTATAGATCGTGAGAAGTGTATTTTCATTACTTAGTGAATTACCGGATCTGATATCTAAAGAGTGGACGTAGGACTTAAGCCTCCGAACCACTATAAATATCCTATGTCATTTGCAGTTTTATTTCCTTACGCACTTTACAGTTTTCTAGCATATCTTGAAACCTTCAACACTTATCTCGTAAGTGTTGAAGTGCATAAACTATTAACTACTTACAATTGCATAACTGTTAAAACAATCTGCTGGCTAATGTGAATATTATTTCTAAAACTGTTAAGTAAAACTGTGTCAATAGTTGGCTGAACTGTCTAAGTTAGAGTGCGATTTAACAAATTTAATACTTCCGCTGCATATTATATGTACTCTGATCTGGGACAAACAATTTCTATGATCAATCATTCGATAGTTTGAATTGCTTGTAATTGTGATCGAAGTAGCCAATAAAATTAGAATACCACATGATGGGACTGATTTTTTAACTTGCACTTGCTTGATAGATTAAGTTTTGATTTGATGTTTACAAAGGTAGAACAAAACTTAACCCCATGACATTTTGGGCTTTAATTCGTTTGATATGAGATTTCCATATATGTTTTCTCTAAAACTTGTTTTGTTGCTATTTCGAGATTGCATAGTGTGCACTTAAGGGATTTTTACTTGCAAATTGAATTGCATAAATTCGATTGCCAAGGACCAATTATTGGATATAAAAAATTATTACTATGTCTATGATTAATCCTAACATACTCTTATTAGCAAGGAATGCAAAAGAAAAGATATTAGGAATACCTAAAATAAAATATCTCTGAACTTGTGCACAGGGATTAGGCATTTGAATCATTCTTCTGCAATAAGATTTAATCCTACAATAGGAAGAATTAAATATCTAATTTTATTTAATAATAAAATCTAAAATAAAGAAAAAAGAAGAGAAAAACATCCTCCAAATCTATTCTTCTGATTTGTATCCCTCACTCGTATCTGGATATTTGGTGAAGATTCCCTCATGATATTGCACCAAATCGAGAATCGAAATTTCTTCCTACTTCTCAAATGTTGTCGCCTATAAGCTCCCAAAATATATGGTCTGCAGATCTACTACTTATGAACATGTAATCTGAGGAACTGAAAGGGTATTTATAGGAGGATTCTGAATCCTAAAGGGCTTGAGCTTTTTATTTGCCAGACGAGGGACCAATATGTAGGATCTGAGTCTACAACAGGCCATGTAAATTATCTTTTATTATTTCAGCATTTTGGATCGTTCTTAGAGTATAAAAACAAATCAGAACTACTAAACCAGACAAAGCCTACGCATGCTCCTAATATTTAATTGTTAAGAATGTATTTACGATATAATTGAATCCCAACTTCTAATTTTTAGATCTGAATGGCGGCAATAGATTATATCTGGAAGTGGGATCCAATCAGTATTGTTGTGTTCCAACAGATCTGTCAGAAATCTAGTGAGGATACGCTATTGAGTTGAATAAAAAACCAGAGAAGTCGATCAACTCCCCCTTATTGATCAGCCGTCCTCTCTCTCTCTCTCTCTCTCTCTCTTCTTTATTTTGTATTGTGTATTGAATAATGAATTGTATTATGTTGTTATGTGTGCATAGATCTGATAGAGGGAAGGGGTTTATATAGTATTAGGGTTTGTAAACCCTAATATTAATGGGCTCTGAGCAGTTAGTGGGTCACACCAGGGATCAAATACAAATAATGAAGTGGGCCATTCTTATTAATTGATTTTTTCTTATCAACCCCAGAACATAATTAATTAATAAAATATTAATTTGCTTTCACCAAGGAAATCAATGTTTACTCACCCCTTTATTACCACGTTATATGGAATGAGTTGCATTAAACTTGAATGATCGACATATTTAAGGTTCCTGATATTCATTAATAAATTTTATTTATGACAATTAGCCATAATTAATTAATCTCTTATTTCCTAAGTAGTATCGCTCACACTTTTTCACTTATGTCTGAATTAATAATTCAACCTCCAGGGTTTAGCATAATGAACCTTATTATCTCCTCAAGGAATATCCCCATCCTAAAACGGATATGATTACTTACATGTCCAGCCTAAGCAAGGCACACACAAACCGCCACACCCTAGATGTAGATATTAGAGTACATGAAAGACTCATGACCCGAGAAAGTCAAAGTGTGGTCAACTTGTGTATGCCCCTTAACTTTCCATTAGGTTTAAGATCATAACAAGTATTTGAGATATGACTTATTCATATGTCAATGAAAATGGCACATCTCACTGTTGATTCCATCAATACAAGAAGATGTACTGACACATCAAGTAGCTAGGATAAGCTCACTTATATACTGATGTGTTGCAGCCTAAACCCATAACCTATCTAGGAACTGTCTTAGTCGTGATACTGTTTATATCTTGCTAGGTTAAGTGATTCATATGATCCTCTGTGATCTCCTACACACCATATGATCATCTCTATAGGCTAGATAATAGGATATTATTATTCGTATCATATGTTTGTTATATCAGATAGCGACTATGTTGATGTAACACATTTATGAAGACCATACAATCCCAAAAATTTCCCACTTACACTCAAAGCATAAAACCATTGTTCTATCAGAGTATTAAGTGTGTATATTCAAAATCTAGCTTATTTACACCTACATCATTATGTTATCGACTTTACCTATAGATCAAGACTATGAGCGTGACCCTTATAAGTCTTCTGAGATAAACATTGTGTAAACAAATCTGCTAGACCTTCATGTCAATCGCTCTCTTTTGCACAGATCGCCTCTTATCACTATTTCTCGTATGATGTGGTACTACATACTCTATATATTTCACCGCCTTGTGAGAATTGGATTCCCATGAGTTTGTCATTGCACCAACATGATCACAGTACTTTTTATTCTATTAGGAAAACTCGGACACACACCCTTACAGGGCAACACTTGAGTTATATTACTTCTTATGAAACTTTATGAAGGTGTTATACACTCAGCCTTTATACAGGAATTTATGACACACTTCTATATCAGATTCTTATAAATCCTCCTCTAAGACCAACACATAGTTTAAAGGTCTTTTCCTTCTTTTATGATCCTCCTGGAAATGCAGGGTTCCGAACCAATGTACCTTTTTAAGGTAGAATTGATATATGTCTTCCATTCCTATAGCATTATAGATATCTGACATCGCTCATCGCCATTTTGAGAGGTATTAACCCTTTCTAGGCCTTATGATGAAAGGAGTTACCACAGAATCAACTTAACCGACTTGAGACACCTTAATATCCTTTCTTGTGGTCACAAGAAAGGATATCATTGCACCAACATGATCACAGTACAATATTATTCTATTAGGCAAACTCGAAACACACACCTCTAGAGGGCAACACTGGAGTTAAATTACTTCTTATGAAGGTGCACTCAACCTTTATACCGGAATTTGTGACACACTTCTATGTCAGATTCATATAACTCATCCTCTAATACCAACACATAGTTTCGAGGTTGTTTCCTTCTTTTACGATCCTCCTGGAAATGTGATACCATATAACCCACAGGGCACATTACAAATCCAATGTGCCATTTTAGGGCTGAATTGATATTTGTTTACCATTCCTATACCATTATAGATATCTAACTTCGTTCATCGCCATATAGAGAGGTATCAACCTTTTCTAGGCCTTATGATGAAACGAGTCACCACAGAATCAACTTAAGCGACTTGAGACACCAGAATATTCTTTTGTGTGGTCACAAAAGACTTTAATCCAAAGGATATTCTAGTGCTCACTCTGAAACTGTTCACATAATCATCTCTTTATGCCTGATAATATACACACTGATTTTCGAATTGGAAATACTATCTACATAATGTGCAAGGAAAACCACATTTTTGCTGACAAATAACTGGTACACGAAGCTCTCATTCTCGGTATACGATATTGAAACATTTGTTTCATGGCCTTGGAGTTCCCTTATGTTCATACTTGAACTTCATTGGCTTCTAGATAAGATGTTGCTCACCTTACTGCATATAACCTTTCTAGTTGTTTCATGTAAATGTCATCACCTTTTATCAAGGTACCTGTTTGAAAAACACGGATGATAACATCTACCTTTCAGATATTTAAGTTCGTATATGTTGTTACGGACAAAAGAATTTGAATGGATTTAAGAATCGCAACTAGTGAGAAGGTCTTGTCAAAACACATACCTTGGTCATGAACCTTGAGTTTTATAGTATAATATGTTACCATTTGAACATTTCTTTTCCTGTACATCACTTAGTTACCTATAGTTGCAAAGCTATTTGGAAACACTGATCCTGATTATACATCCATAACTTTTGCTGATTCATTTCTGAATCCATGATTTGATGTTATTAAGCTACATCATTTGTCTTTAACAGTTTCATTGTGCATTTCAGAGGTTTGTACGACATTATTCGTCTACTGGGAAGAAGTCGAAAGTTTTTCCCACGAATAGGTACTGCTCAGCCTGTTAAGGCACCCTCCCACTGTAAGGATGCTCCTTTTATGGTATCAATTATAGGTGCATTAATTTGTGGTTTTCCACCTTGCACAGGCAACTGTGAAGTTGTTACCATACCTACCAAGGTATGCTTAATCTGCCACGGGGTATTTCCTGATGGATTTGAATTGTTTCTACAAATCATTAGAGAAAAATTTTAATTTTGGATTCATGATTTCATCCTATACAACAACTCACTTGTCTATATGATATTGAAGAAACCACCTTTTCGTTTAGCTGGGATAGCCTACAAAGCAGTATTAGCATTAACCTTTCATCTGACTTATCATCTTCCTTTATCAGGTCAAAAGCTGAGCAACCCATCATTGCATTTGACAAAGTCAAGATTCCTCTAGGTTATTTGGAACTAATTTAGAAGACACTAGGTTTAAGCAAATACACTACAGCCTTTGGCGCATTTCCCTAAACAAAAAATTGGCAAAGTTGGCATAGCTTATCATCTACAAAGAATCTTATTTCTTTCGTTCTACCTACACCATCCTTTTGCAGAAAATAACAGGTGTAGTTAATTGGGATATAATCCCTTGCTCTGCTAGATACTGTAAAACACATAACTTAAGATACACACCATTATGAAAGAATCACTATGTTTTTACGGTCTTGTTTAGCTTCTTTTCTACCTTAGTCATGAACGCTCTTGATTAAAGCAAGAGACTCAGACTTGTAGTGAATTCAATAAACATATCCATATCTTAAGTGATTACTATATCTATGGCTATTTAAGGAAACTGCAAAAGTAGACTCACACAGACCAAAAAACAAAATATCTATTACCTACATTCCCAACCTAAGCAGGTGATAACTCCCTTTAGGAGTTATTATTTTAGTGTTTTATAGGTGTCTTTTATGTTCTTTCGAGTGTTTCTAGCCCGTTTTAAGTTGTTATTGTGTTGTATTTACCTTTGTTTGCATTCTATGTCTTGTATAGTTGTGTTTTGCTATTTTTAGTTGTTTTGCAAGGAAAAGGAGTGAGATTAACCAGGTTTCATGCTAAAGAAGTGAAGCGCAATCCGCTGAATGTTATGCTGCAGCATAGGAGTAGCATTACTGGGAGCTGAGAGACTGCACCAGGGGGGACCACCTGCAGACAACATCAGCTCACTTTTCAGATTCTGTCTCAAAAGCTGGACAGGTGTCAACTGTGTGAGCTATCAGAGTCAAAGGGCAGGATGGAGAGCCATGTGTAGGATGGAGATTCATTGGAAGAGTGAAGATATTTTGAGAGCAAAGAGAGAGAAAATAGAAGGCAACAACCATTCTTCTTCAACAAGCCACAATTTTAGAGAGAGGAAGTCTGGGGGCTGCAGCGCAGAGATGGAGGAAGAAGAAGAGCAGCAGCTGGACACATTGCTGCTGGTTACATTGCTGCTGGTTTTTCTGCATCTCCATTTATGTTTTTAAATGATAGGATGAATGATAGTTGGATTTTAGCCATTTTTATTTATTTTCTTTTTAGTTTGAACATGAGCTAAACTCCTAATGCTTGGGTTGTTGACTGGTTTATTTGCTTGAATATATTCTAAAGCTGTTCTTGTTTCAAATCTGGTGTTTGATTATGATTTTGGTTTGTTTGATTCCTTAAACACGACGGTGGCAAGGAATATTTCACCTATGGAGACCAAAAGGAGATCTAGGCTTAGGAAGTCATAATCAATCTTGAATTCTTGTGTAGACATACAAAGAACTTGAGACTTGTAAGAACCCCTGTTTTGATAATTTCATTTGAAGATTAATTCTGTCATAGACATATGAAGATTAATAAGAATATGTAGATCTAGTAGTGTGAAAACATGCTAGGCAGTGTAGAGAGAGGTTACAAGACCTAGAATTGATGTCTGACCCATGCTGCAGCATATAGGAAAGTAGATAACCAAAAGTTAGCAACCCAAGTGTATTTGCTCGCTTTGTTAAACCGTATTTCTGAAATATTTATGGTCATAATTTGGTAAGAACAATTATTAATCATTTTAGCTTTAATTGGTTTTATCATTTACGCATTTCTGCAATTTTAGTTTAGAAAATCATCTCACAAACCTATTTTGCACTCAATATTGTGTGCACGGCTTGATTAAACACTCACTAGGGTTCGATATCTGGTCTCCTAGACAATATTACTTGTAGATTGCGTATACTTGCGCATAGTTCTGTAGTTACCCTGCTGCAGCAACAACAAGTTTTTGTCAGGCCAAACACAAACTGCCACAACCAAGGTGAAGATATTAGAGTACAGCAAAGACTCAACACCCTAGCAAATCAAAGTGTGGTCAACTCATACCCCTTAAACTTCCCTTAGGTTTAAGATCATAACAAGTATGTTGAGATTTGGCTCATTCATATTTCAATGAGAATGACACATCTCACTATTGATCTCATCAATACTTGAAG
>JAPKLW010000254.1:560614-611965 GCA_026898455.1 Plectranthus barbatus | reverse complement strand
ATGCTTGTTTACTTTCCTATGAGTGGTTGATTTGCACTTGAGCTTGTTTCTTGCCTATTAGGTGTAGGTAATAGCCAGCCTCTAGGTAGTTGACGTGAACGTTGCAACCAACACGCGGATGGAATCGTCGTGATAAGTGCATAATCTTATAATTCTAGTTCCAATCCATGTGCGGTGCTAGGATTGTAGGGCGATAATTGACGGTCGATTGGGAGTGACCTAGGAGTTAATAACGTAGCTGTTTGCAATTCCTAGTGTCATCTACCACTAGTTATCCGTAGCAAGTGACTAGCGACATTAGAGTCGGTTGCTCAACCTCATAGGAATTAAAATTCGTTTGCAACATAACTTGGTTTAATTCGGAACAATTGATGTTTACAAACACTCACTATCTTCTAAGATTGTCGGATTTGTTATCTTAATCTACCTAAACCATTGATTGAATTACATGATTGGAGAAGTTAGCAATTTGTTTAATAATTGATTGTTTGCATTTAAAGCTTAGTTTACGATTCATTGCCTGGATCGATGAAAATCAATGACTTTTGAGTAACCTAGCTATTGATACCCTTCAATTGAGTAGATGATATCCACTTGAGCGAATTAGAAAATAGACCGGTTTGATAAATTTAACGTGTTAATTGTGTGTGCTTCACGCGGCTATCACGTTTTTGGCACCGTTGCCGGGGAATCTTTTAGTAGGTCTTGTGGAATTATTGAAAATTGAAGTATGGTATGCTAGGTGTTTGAGAAAATGCTTGTGTGAATAGTGTTACTAACATTGTTTTGATTGTTATTTGTGTTTGTTTGTTTTTGTTGAATTGTTTACTTGTAATTGGTTTTGTGGATATTTCCTAGGTGGTTTATGATCACACGATTGAAGGCTAGAGAGATCGAGGAAAGGAAATTCTGATAAAGAAGAGAAAACATTCAAATCGAGTTTGATATGGCTAACCAAGGAGAGGACACAGTTAGGATAGAAGAGTTGGAAAGGTAACTCGAGTTGATGAAAGCTATGATCAATGAGAGGAATAGTCCGAGGAGACCATTACAAAATCTTTTTCGACCTCAAGGGGAGCCGATTACGGGAGGTTTTCGGTTAGGAGTAAATGCCACGCAATTTGAGATAAAGCCACAGTTGGTCCAAATGATACAGAACAACCAATTTGGGGGACACATAACCGAGGATCCAAATGTATATATCTCTCAATTTTTGGAGATTACTGATACTATAAAGATCAACCAAGTGCCCCATGATCAAATACGACTGCGATTATTCTCATTCTCCTTGAGAGATGGAGCTAGGAATTGGTTCGAAGGTTTGGACAAATCAAATATTGTCACTTGGAAGAGTTGAGAGAGAAGTTTCTATTCAAGTTTTTTCCGCCGAGTTTGACTTTGAAGAGAAGGGCTGATATCACATCGTTTGGGCAAAGGTATGATGAGCCTCTTTATGAAGCTTGGGATCGGTTCTGAGAGCTTCTACGAAAATGCCCAAGACATGGACTTTCTCGGAGTCAACAGATTTGCCGATTCTACTGGCGATTAAACTATGAAATGAAAGTGATGATGGACGCTTCCTAGGGAGGAGCATTTCTTGATTTTGAAGAGGAAGAAGTTTGGAGAACGATTGAGAAGATGGCCGAGAATAGTTTTTAATGGCCTAAGGAATGGAAGGACTATCGATCGGTTAAATCGGTCAATGAGGCCAAGGAAAGTGAAGAATTCAAAGAGCAAATTGTGATCATGCAAAAGAAGATTGATGCATTGTCTACATCAGGAAATAGAAATGAGGATATGATGGTAGTTCGGCATGAAGAGTCGCATCCGGAGAGTTTGAATTTTGTGAATCAAAGAATGGGGTTCAATGCTCGTCCCCAATATAATCTGCAGGAAAATATGTATTACCATCCATCCAACCGATTTCACCCGAATTTTTCCTATGCTAATCAAAACAACGCTCTCAATCCTCCATTACAAATTGAAGGGGGAAGTAGTGGTTAAGGATATGCTGGGGAAAATAGTAGGTATGCAAACCAAGAACCGAGGAGGAATTTTAATGAAGAAATGGATAAGAGATTTGAAAAGTATGATGGCATGTTTGCCGAAATTCAACTTCAAATTTCTTCAATTGCGAAGCAATTGAGTAGTAAGCACCAAGCATGGAAATTCCCGAGTGATACGGAAGTGGTGCAAAAGAAAGGTTGTAACATGGTAGAAGGAGAGAGTAAAATGGAAGAAAACTTGGAAGTAATGACTCCTAAGTTGGAGATAGTTGAGGTTGAGGAAGAGTTGGAAGTAGAGATTGATGAAGGAAAGGTAGTTGAAGTTAAGAAGGTTGAAGCAAGTGATGATGAGAGAATCGGAGATGTGAATTTCTTCGAATACGTTAAGAAGGGAGACGTATAGATGCCTTTACCGGAGGAAATAGAAAGAGTACCTATGCTTGACAAACTTGTCGGAGGAGAAGAAATCCTTGATAGTGGTACTTGTGAGCTTTGAGAAAGGAATATTGCTAGTAAGAAAGAGGATCCCGGAGGTTTCGTAGTCGGATGTAAGATTGGAGACAAGCGTATTGAGTTGGCATTGTGTGATTCCGGCGCAAGTGTCAACATTATGTCATGGGACTTGTATAAGGATTGGAGGTTGGGAACCTCAAATCTACAATTCAAGTGCTCCAATTGGCTAATCATGCTTTATTTTGCCCAAAAGGGGTGGTTGAAGATGTCCATGTCGAAGTGTTGATGTTTACCTTTCCGGGAGACTTTCTTGTAGTTGATATGAAAAATGAGGGGGGTATACAACTAATCTTCGGGAGGCCATTTTTGCATACGGCCGATGCCTTATTTGACATGAAACATGGTGAACTTACATTCCGTTGTTGTGGAAAGGAAGTGGTGTTTTCTTTACCTCCGAAGAATGTGGATGCAAGTGAAGTTGAGAAAGCTGGGAAAAAGAAAAGGATGAAGGATGTGCTTGATCCGGGTTTAAAACTTATGAGTGAGGAGAATGAAGTCTACAAAGATCCGGGGGATGAAGAGGAACTTGATAAAAATTGTATGAAGAAAGCTCGAGTGGAAACAGATCCACCACAAAATGCAAGAAGGAAGCTTCTTTTCCCGGAGGATCATGTGGAAATAAGTCGAGGTATGAGTTCCAGTTCAGCACCTTTTGACCACGATTGACATGAGGTATGATCGTCGAGCTTTCGACGTTAAACAAGAGCTTATTGGGAGGCAGCCCAATGTTTAAATTTTGTTACTTTGCATTTTTGAATAATGGTTTGTTATTGATTTTTGTTGAATAATGAGGTTTGTTGTTGTGAAGGGTTCCTAATTGTTTGTGGTGCTACACTTTCATTTGACAATGTGTATTTGAAGGACGAAAATGTTGGAAAGCAACGGGATCGGAAGGATGTCGAAAAGAGGGTGAAAAAAGGCGTGAAAAAGGGGAGCTCGGCCGAGCGGTGCAGGCTCGGCCAAGCTGGATTGAATGCCTCGGACAGAGGCCTCGCTCGGTCGAGCGAGGCAGGCTTGACCAAGCCTTTATGAGCCAGCCTAGCCCGCACACGACAGAGCCTCCGCTCGGCCGAGCCATCTCATGCTCGGCCGAGCCGCGCATAGATTTATAAGATCGGGCGAGCGTAATGCTCGACCCGTTTGAATCCCGGTCGAAATTTCACTACTCAAATTTTCTCCTATACTTTTGTGCATTTAATTGTTCTATTCTCTCCCATTAATTTCTACTATGGCTAGCAAGAGAGCAAGGGGGAACCATCTTCCTCAGGCGGACCGAAGGGTTTTGATGACGAGGGAATCTCATGGTCTGGATCAACATCCTAAGAAGTAGCATGAGAAGCAAACTATTGAGGTTTTGGTTGAAAAATATATTGTTGAAGGGGCGACTGACCCTGAACAACCAGCGAGGGAGTCTGCTGAGACAGAAATGGGAACAAGGGCAACCAAATTAAAACAACCGGAGAGGGAGACAGAAACTAAAAGAAGGGTGAACGACCCAGTACAATCGGCGAGTTTGGAAGCTCAATAGGCGAGTCATATACTTGAGAGTGTTCTTGTTGAATAAGAGAAGACTTTGAAGGAAGTAGAGAAGCAGGCAACCAACCCGACAAAATTGGTAGAAACTGAAACTGACAAATCTCAGGTCTAGACTTAGACTAAGAAAAAGTGAGCTGAGTTCTCTAAAGGTGGTGAGCGAGGTAATGTTGAAACTGAATTATCTTCTAATGAACCCTAACCCCTTCTGACACAGAGATGGGTGTGGAGGATCCCATCACCCATGATAAATTTGATTTCTCGAGGGATAGACATGGGGTGTGGCGATACCATCCTTAGGACTCAAGAGATAAAGATCAGATCTACAAGCCCAACCAATTTGAAGCTTACAAAGTACCTCTTAGTGGACTACCGCATCCAGATAATTCTTCTAAAATATTGCGATGCTGGTTTCCACCGATTAGTTTTACAGATGTTGGGGATGCGAAGTTGATCCCTTGGGCTGTAGATATATCTGAAAGGGTGGAGAGAAGAGTCATTGAAGATATGAGGTTACTCTACCCTGATATTCTGGCTAAGGAGGAGAGTGAGAGGCGCTTCAACCTAGTGAAGCACGAGCTAAATGAGGAGGATCATCCTATTATGCAGGCAAGGCTCGGGCTCACCTTGTGAAGGTCTTAAGAAGTGTGGGCAAATGAATGGAGTGCCCAGTTAGATGACTGAGGGAGAAGTTAGGAACAGGCTTCTAGCCATTCACACTTACAAGCAGCAAACTTACAATGATATGGATGCCTACTTGGATGTACATGTAATTCTCTATCTCTATCAATGAAAAACTAAAAATCGGATTGAAGACAACCTTTCATTGTCTCTCTCTCACTCTTTTTACTGCTTTGTTTAACCTGGCTGAATTCACATTTCCCAGTGTGATCAGCAATATTTATTTTGCTCTATTTTGATTAATCGAGTATTATCTCTCCAATTCAGGGGGATGATCAAATAGAGTAGGTCGATTAAAGGATTGGTACTCTGAGTAGTGTCTTTTGTAAACTCAGTCTACTACTTCTCCTTTTTAGCCCGACTTTAGATAAGTGCTTTTGACAACACCAAAAAGGGGGGAAATTGTTAGAAACTGAGTTTCATCTTATCCCTTTACCTTGATGTTTTGGTGTGTCAAAGCTGATTTTAGCTTTAAGTTTCTAGAGTGTTTCTAAATGTAATCCTTGTATAGGATTTATTGAGTTGTAATATACTAGAAACTGAAGCTTGAGATGAGCAGATAGAGATTCAATCTCTAAAGGGAAATTTTTAGAAACTAAAGCTCTATAAGACAAGAATCAAGTTTCAAAAATTAAAGAAGAGATGCCAAGAAACTTGAAATGATGAAACTAAGTTTCATGCTTAAAATTTAGAATGTCCAGAAAAGTCAGTTTTTGGAAACTGAGTTTTCCCAACGAAAAGTGGAAACTTAAAACTGACTTTGGAGAATAACAGTTTTTAGTTTTAGATTTCATGAGTACGTTAAAAACTAGGGACACACGGAATCTGAAGTCAGACTCAAGATATCTCCAAGTGTCAAAAAGTCAGTACGAGTAAACTTAAACTTAGATTCCTTGGATTGAAACTTAGTCTGACAAGAGTAGGTTGAAAGTACACTCACAAAATTAAAAAACAGACGGCACAACAGAGTATAAGAATGGCTATGATTGGATGATAACTGCGTAAAGAAGCGAGCAAATAAATTTTTACACCCTAAGGTGGTCGATCCCACAGGGACTGTGCAAGGAAATACCTAGAGTACTAGCTATAGTTCTTAGAACATAGATGTTTGAGGAAATTTAAAATTGGGATTTGGTTTGGAAATTGAAAGATAACAATTGCATAAAATTAAAGGGTTTTGAAAAACAAATATTTAAAGATACAGATCCTAGGGCAGATATTCTAAACTTCAGCATGCAAATTCATTAACTCAGCAATAGGGATAAAATAGATTTTGATGGATAAAATTCCTTGGTCAGGCAATTAAACTCTAGATTACTAAATTGTGACTATCTCCTCTTGGTCTCCAGAACACACACTTAGTCAATCTCAATAATTATATAATTTAATCATACAAATTTATTCTTTTTTTTAGACAAAAAATAATTGTATTTAATTCCTTCTTCCTATTACCAATTTTCACCTCTCCGTCCTTAAATTGATAACTACAAACCTAGACTCAAATTCATCTTTCGATCCTTCTTTAAATCTAGATTCGATTAATTAAGCTCAAGTAATTAAACCATGTTATTGAGTTGATTTTATTCAAACATGCATAAGAATAGAATATCAAAAGCCCTAGAACCTGCTAGGGTTTCTAGCAACAAAACATGACTTTAATAAATGAAAACATATTATTAAATTACCTTACGATGGAAATAGGAACCTTGCAAGTCTCTAAAAACTCCAATGTTAAATGAAAATAATGTAAAATCAGAGTGTTCTCTCGTGCCTATTGAGTTCAGTATTTATAGAGGATCTAAAATATCTAAACTAGTTATTAAGCTAAAATATCAAAATTTGCAAAAATAGGCCAAAATCCCTTCTCGGGCCTGTGTGTCGATCGATAGGGAGCCTGTCGATCGACACACATGCAACATCTTGATTCGCCCTTGCTTGTCCTCCGTGTTGATCGATAGGGAGCTTGTCGATCGACATGCTCGCATGCATGTCGAGCCCTTCTTCTGCTTTGCCTTCGATCGACATCCGACCCATGTGTTGATCGACATGCACCACGTCCATCGACACAAAGGTCCTGCTTCAGGATTTTGGCTCGTCTTCCAACTTGGTCGACTTCCCGTGTGTCTATCGAAGCGACAACTCTATGTATCTCGGCTCTTTTCACCATTTGACCTCTTTTTAGCCCTAAATATCTGCAAAACTCTCCATCAAGAGTATAGAATCCTATATAATAGACTCATGCACAAAAATGACTAAAAACATAAACTAATTAACCTAAAACAATGGAGAAAAACATGGATAAGTGAGTACAAATATGACCTTATCAAACCCCCCAAACTTGATTACTTGATTGTCCTCAATCAAAGAAAAGAAAGAAATGAAATATAAAGCAGTTGAAAGTGCAATTCCTCACAAGATTCTTCACAATCAAGGATTGTCAATTCACATCACACTAGCATTTTGAAAGAGATAGGAAATTCATCAACTTCAGAAGACTCACAAGGAAGTGTTTCGCTCATGCACTAAAGTGTTTGGGTTTTCAATGAAAGCACTCGCAACATGTATGAAAAAATTTCTACCATGACTTGCAAAATTTCTAGAATCTCCACTGCTAATTTGTGCACACAATTTAAGAATAAAAAAGGTCTTTGATTATGTTGTAATGTAGGTTTTTGTGAAAGGTATGAAAATATGGCCAAGTGACTAAAATCAATCAAGGTGCGCATCCTCAATCAATCTATACCACCATCTATGGACATCTACCCTTTCTCCTCAATTATTACAATTAAACCACCATTTTTTTTCAAGCTCTTTTTTTTCTAATCCTTTTATGCTCTTAAAGATTTGTTTAATTATTTGAGCTTACAAGGACACAATCATACTCTCTTTCTTTTTCTTTTCTAGAGACCAACCTTCTTTTGTAACCAATTTCGAAATTTCTTATCCTCCCACAACAATTACCCTAATTTTTCCTAAATCTTATAGACATGATACAATTCACCTTTTTCATAGCACTATCTCATAGACAAAATAGAACTTCAATGTTATTCTTAACTCATAGATCAAGAAAAGTAACTAGCTCAAAGGGGCTAATCAAAGGATGAAACATCACAAGGGACAGTGTTTGGGATAATTTGGCTAACAAAGACGGCCTAAGATAATTTTCTATCATTGTTCACACTATGCAGCCTCGAAACAGAACAAAAGCAAGTTCTAGAGGAACGGAAACATACATGCGAATCTCACATCAAATGAAAAAAAGGTTAAATTCTCACTTTTGTTCAAATATTTCTTCCTTAGTCAATTTCAATCTACTCAAACATCATGCAAGTGTAAATTTCAATTAGACCCTATCATGCGGTTTTCTACATTCATAGGCAATAGACCACAATTTAAATCAAATCAAACTCATCCTGAATCAATTTCAACTCGCAATTAGTTCAAATGGGTTCAAATATTCAACAATTTTCCTCATCACTATATCCATATTTTTTCTAGGCAAAAATTTAAATAAGCAAAACAAATCAAATAAAGCAATAAAAAAGCAATAAAGGATTAATAAGTTTGAATTTCTTGTCCACATCCCCCAAACTTATTTCAAAATCGGAGAGTTAGAAATTTTTTTAAAATCAGACAAGAAAAAGAAATTGTACCTGACTGTTGATCTCAGACATCAACGTTTTTATCCATCGGAGGAATCAGCTCGTCGTGATGAAGATTTTTGTCTGCTAGCACTCTGTGTCGATCGACAGGGGGCCTGTCAATCGACACAGAGCCTTCCTATCGACCCATGCATCGGGTTGAAGTGTAATCTCCATGCTGACCTCTATGTCGATCGATAGCAGGTATGTCAATCGAAACAGAGGTAAATCCTCCCTGATTTTTTTTTAAAATATAAAATAAAGGAAAGATAGAAATTGGAAAATAAAGTTAAACACACCAACGAAAATAAAAATGAAAATTGAAAGAAAAAATAATGGGAATTGAAAAGAAAGCATGTAAAAGTTGGGTTACCTCCCAACAAGTGCATTAGTTAACATCGTAGCTCGATGGTACCTTTTATTCTCAAGATCAAGGCGGGCTAGAGCACACTTGCCTTTCTCGAGCATCCACCATATAGACCAGATGATCTTGAATGACAATAGTGAGTTCGGGATGAGATGCCGTGATGGACAATTTTGCCACCTCATTCCCTCGCTCCCATTCTGGAGCGGCTTGGTCTTCCTCGTCTTCCTCTTCCTCCTAAATTTCTTCATTCGGATTGCTACCGGCTTTTGTTGAGCTTAAATGTGATCTTCTCTTCATTGCTCATAAAGTGATCTCTCCACCGCGGCAGTCAATCAGTGCGGCACTAGTGTCCAAGAATTCCCTTCCCAGGATGAGGGGTGTGCTGCCATCCTCCTTCATGTCCAAGACTACAAAATCTGTAGGGAAAATTAGATGACCCACACGAATGAGAACATCCTCAAGTATACCTTTCGGGCGAGACACAGATCGGTCTACCATCTGCAATGTAATTTTAGTCGGCCTCAACTGTCCAATCTTGAGGCACTGGAAGATGGAAAAAGGCATCAGATTGATGCTGGCTCCTGTGTCGCACATCACCTTTGGAAAAGCGATCCCCCCAATCTCAACTGGAATGGAGATGCATCCTAAATCACTTCTGTTGACTGAAAGTTTCTTCTGTAGGATCATGCTCCGCTAATCATGATGCTTAACTATTGAGTTCTCCACAAAATGTTTCATCTCGCTCATCAGCTTGCGGAGATACATCATATAACCTAGAATTTCACGTAAAGCTTCAATTAGTGGCAAATTGATACTGACCTTCTTCAAGTTCTCAACAAAGCGAGAGAACTTAGAATCCTCCTTCTGTTTGGCAAAGCGTTGAGGAAAGGGCATGAGAGGTAGTTGAGCAGCTTTAGAACTTGAAAACTTGTGCTGGGAAGGGTTCTGTGTTGACTTGGCATCATCTGTGTCGATCTGTCCTCTATGTCGACCGACAGGGGGCATGTCGGTCGACAAGCCCACAGAATCCGTGTCGGTCAAAATCTCCTCGTCACTCGATATCTCAGCCTCCTCTTATCCTCTATGTCAATTGACAGTGGGACTGTCGATTGAAATAGAGGGCAATCCAGCGACCGACTCCTCCAATTCTCCCCCAAACTTGGTTTGGGACATGCTCGGACCTGTGTAGCTGGTTCCGGATCTGAGTTTTATGGCCTTGCAGTCCTTTTGGTTCTTGGGGTTGATTTCGGTGGTGCTCGGTATCTTTCATGGCGTGTGTTATGCCCCGATTGTGGTAGCAATTTTATTCACTTGAGTCTCTATGATTTGCACATGCTTCCCGAGCAGCTCCACCTTGTTGTTGACCCCTTTCACCTCTAGTTCAATCTTGCCCAAATGGTAGTCAGAAGCCTTGATGAATTTTTGCAACACCTCGTCGAGGCTTTCTTTTTTCTTCTCCACGATCTCACCATTTTGCACATTAAAGTCTGGTGGAGGATGTTCGGCACCTTTCGGTTGAGCATTGGAAAATCCGGGATGAGCTCTTGGGTGGTAATGTTGATATACCCCTTGTCGATATTGGTTCTGATAACTGCCTTTGTTCATGTAGTTCACGTCAGCTACGGGGTCAACCTGTGCAATAGAAACACATGCAGCAATAGATGTCAGTTTCTCCATCTCCCCCTTGAGCTTCTCAATCTCCTTCTTCAAGGTATCATCTTCCTTCTTCTCCACAACTAGAACTTGTGGTCTCCTCAGATTAGCCCATTGTTGAGTGTGCAAGGCCATCTTCTTGAATAGCTTCAGGGCCTTTTCTAGTGACATGCTCATCAAGGAACCTTCTGCGGCATTGTCATTAAACTTTTGGGTTCTCTCATTCATCCCTCTGTAGAAGATGTGGGCCTGCTCCTTGGTATCAACTCCATGGTCTGGACAGCTCCTCAACAACTCATTCCACCTGCTCCATGCCTTGAACAAGGACTGTTCCATCTTCTGGTGGAACTGGAAAATCTCCATCTTCTTTTGGATGATGACTGATGGAGAGAAGAGTGCGGCAAGGAACTCTGCTCGGAGGTTGGCCTAAGTGTGGATGCTACTGCAATCAAGAGAGGTAAATCACGATCTAGCTTGATCCCGAAGTGAGAAGGGAAACAAACGCAGACGAATAACATCCTGGGTCACTCCGGTTTGTTTGACTGTCTCACATACCTCAACGAACATGCAAAGATGAGTGTAGGGATCCTCCACTGACCGGCCACCGAATTGGATCTGCTGAACCATCTGAATCAGACCAGTTTTAAGTTCAAAGTTATTGGCATTGATACCAATAACTAATCCCTTATTACCGGGTTGTGGTCTGTACCTCCTTGCCATGGCACTTGGATCCTCATCCTCGGAGTCCTCCTGGCTGCACCTTTCTCTGTCTTTCCTTGCAGCCTCGAGTATGTCTGCCTCTCTTTCAGCCATGAGTTGTTTGATGATGTCCTTCATGTGGTTGACGTCTTGGACTAGAAGCAAGACATTCTGTTGAGTAATGAGCTGAGTGTCGGGATCCTCCGAGTGTGGCATCTCAGAGAATTCTTCATCATTTGTATTGTGTGGGGGATCCATGTTGGTGGGTGTGCCTTGGTTTTCTTTGTTTTTCCTCCTCCAAATTGTGGCCTCGATTTCTGAATCAGAAGCTTTGAGTGGTTTGCCCCAAGCCCTCATGTTCATACAACTTGAGAAAAGCACAATCGAAAATTAGCCTCTGTGTCGATCGACAGGTGGCCTGTCGATCGACACGCAGGACTTTTACAGTTGTGTCGATCCACACGGGCTGTGTTGATCGAAACAGATGCAAAAACCCTGAAACGCACATAAACCCTAAAACACGAAATTGAAATAGCAATAACCAAAATATACACTAAAATAAAACAAAAACTCTAATAAAATACAGCCTCAATCCATCAGATATAAAAACTAACTAATATCTAGACAAATCTGATAGTCCCCGACAACGATGCCAATTTGATAACTGCGTAAAGCAGTGAGCAAATAAATTTTTACACCCTAAGGTGGTCAATCCCGCAGGGACTGTGCAACAAAATACCTAGAGTACTAGCTATAGTTCTTAGAACAAAGATGTTTGAGGAAATTTAAAATGGGGATTTGGTTTGGAAATTGAAATATAACAATTGCATAAAATTAAATGGTTTTGAAAAACAAATATTTAAAAGATACAGATCCTAGGGCAGATATTCTAAACTTTAGCATGCAAATTCATCAACTCAACAATGGGGATAAAATAGATTTTGATGGATAAAATTCCTTGATTAAACAATTAAACCCTAGATTACTAAATTGTGACTATCTCTTCTCGGTGTTAAGAACACAAACTTAGTCAATCTCAATAATTATCTAATTTAATCCTACAAATTAATTCTTCTGTTTGAGACAAAAAATAATTGTATTTAATTCCTTCTTCCTATTACAGATTTTCACATCTCGGTCCTTCAATTAATAACTACAAACCTAGACTCAAATTCATCTTTCGATCCTTCTTTAAATCTAGATTCGATTAATTAAGATCAAGGAATTAAACCATGTTATTGAGTTGATTTCATTCAAACATGCATCAGAAAAGAATATCAAAAGCCCTAGAACCTGCTAGGGTTTCTAGCCACAAAACATGACTTGAATAAAAGAAAATATATTATTAAATTACCTTACAAGGGAAATAAGAACCTTGCAAGTCTCTAAAAAGTCCAATGCTCAATGAAAATAATGTAAAATCAGAGTGTTCTTTCGTGCCTATTGAATTCAGTATTTATAGAGGATCTAAAATATTTAAACTTGGTATTGAGCTAAACTATCAAAAATTGCAAAAACAGGCCAAAATCCCTTCTCGGGCCTGTGTGTCGATCGATAGCTCCCTGTCGATCGACACACATGCATTATCTCAATCCGCCGTTGTCTGTCTTCCATGTCAATCGACAGGGAGCCTATCGATCGACATGCATGCATGCATGTCGAGCCCTTCTTCTATTTTGCCTTCGATTAACATCCGACCCTTGTATCGATCGACATGCACCACATCGATCGACACAGAGGTCCTGCTTCAGGATTTTGTCTCGTCTTCCAACTTGGTCGACTTCCTGTGTATCAATCGAAGCGGCAACTCTGTGTATCTCGGCTCTTTTCACCATTTGACCTCTTTTTAGCCCTAAATACCTGCAAAACTCTCCATCAAGAGTATAACATCCTATATAATAGACTCATGCACAGAAATGACTAAAAACTTAAACTAATTAACCTAAAATAATGGTAAAAAATGTGGATAAGTGAGTACAAATAAGAACTTATCATTGGACAACCCAATCTTTGTCTCTTACGGGTGGATCTCAGAGTCTAATGGGCATAATTCAAAATGTCATTCAACCCAGCCTATAATTAGCTCAACACTTTGACAGAATCTTAAACAAGAATCTAACGTATAATTGAGCCAGAATCTGCCAAACTTTCTACTAAAAAGCTCTCTAAATATCCGTGTTATCTGAACAGGAGACTTATGTCTTATAACTTAAGTTATTCCTTCAGTGTATCTATCTATGTGCACGAGGCTTAAGCTCTCAAGCTTAGCTACCTTACATGGCGATTATTACTTTTAAAGTAATAATCACAACAGTCAGTTTCCTACTCTGGGATTCTTACTATCACGGGCGATTGTCAACCAATCTTAGTTCTCGGAAGAATAGTAAAGGTCCAACCGTCCAAATTGAAGGTTGTGGGGGTGCGTCCTCACTTCAAGCTGAAGAAGAAGCAGACTACAATGAGTTTCTGGGTAAGTGACGTTAACGGATTGAAGGACAGAGGTTTTCGATGTGCTAACCATAGATCGTGAGAAAGCTTGTAATATGTGACTTAGTGGATTATCATTAATTTCCGAAGAGTGGATGTATGGTAGTTGTGTGAAGTGACACACAATTCCACGTTAAATTATCAATCCGAGTTCTTTTCTATTCGCTCTCGTGGAAACTATTTACTCGTATGAAGGTGTATTAATAGCTAATCAATACAATTGTCGTTGATTTTCTTTATCTATCAAGCTATGAATTGCAAACTAAACTACAAATGCACACAATCAAGCATTCAACAATTTGCAAACTTTACCAATCACTTACTTTTATCAAATGTTTGGGTAGATTAGAGTAATAAGTCCAACAATCTTAGAAGAAAGTGAGTGTTTGTAAACTTCAATTGATCCAAATTAAATCAATCTATGTTGTAAACGGATTTTAATTCCTATGAAGTTGAGCAATCGACTCTTATATTCGCTTGTCACTTGCTACGGATAACTAGCGGTAGATGACTCTCGAAGTTGCAAACAGCTACGTTATTAACTCCGAGGCCACTCCCAACCGACCGTCGATTATTACCCTATAATCCTAGCCCCGCACATGGATTGGAACTAAAACTATATGATTATGCACTTTTCACGATGATTCCGTCCGTGTATTGACTGCAATGTTCACATCAACTACCTATAGATTGGCTATTACCTACATCTAATAGGTATGAACAAGCTCAAGTGCAAATCAAGCCTTCATAGGAAAGTAAACAAGCATAGTAGATTCAATCCATCACAATATCCATATTACAACACTCACTTAGGAATTTAGTTCATAATACCTTGAATTAGTTGAGAAATAAGAATTGACATTACAAAGCTTCAAGTTCAAATTGATCTTCTACGATTGCCTTCGTTGAATCCAATCCACCTATTCTCCTTCTTCAAATTCCACCAAGATGTGGAATGTTCCTTGGTTCTCCTTGAATCAAGTGGGGAAGGAAGTGTAACGATGAATCTAGATGGAAGTTCGTGACGGTTATTCTCAAATTGGGCAAAAGTTTTTTATTTAATTGATTTTCCCCCTTTTATAGACGAGCTAGCAGGACCTCGGATCGCCCGAGCCTCCAGAAGATCTGCGAGAAAATGGGAAACCCGACCTGGCTCGGCCGAGCCTGCCTCGCTCGGCCGAGCGAAGTCTCTGTTCCACAGCTCGACCGAGCCTGCACCCTGATCGGCCGAGCGAGCTCTCTGTCGGGCAGCTCGGCCGAGCCTGCACCCCGCTCGGCCGAGCAACTCCTCCAAGCTCCCGAAACTCCTCCTTTTGCACCGCTCGGGCGAACATAGCCTCCTCGGACTTCATACTTGGACGATTTTCCTCCAAAACTCTCTAAAATACGCTATATTATGCTCAAAATGCTCTAAAACACAAAAACAAGACAAAAGAACGACAAAAACATATGATATGAGGGTAAAATGGCCACAAACATGCACGCTCACACATCGAAAAATAGGTCATTTTACACACATATCAATGTAGGACTTTGTTTCCGAACCATTATAATATCTTGTATCCTTTACTACTTACTTAAGTTTCTGCATCTTAAGTTTATTGCTTATTTGAAACCTTCAATACTTGGCCAAGTATTGAAGTTTATATCCTGAATTGAAACTTAAAACTTACTAAATTTAAAACTGAGTTTTACCAAAACTGAAAATCGAGAATTTTCAGAACGTGTGCAACACTGTTTAAAACTTCCGCTGCATATATTTGTACTCTAATTTTAGGACGAACAATTTGTTTTTGTTCTTAATTTTAAATTTTCAATACTCAAGTAGTTGGTGAGATTTTGAATTTGAATGTTGATAAAAGAATTCGAGCTTCGCCTGAATACTCATCCATTGTCTCAACTCTTGTAATTTTACAATGATATATGAAAGGTAATTATTAGAATTCATTTCATTTTATAAATTTTGAAGTTCTAATTAATGTTTTTCTATTTATATTTGTTGGTAGAGTGTGGACAATTAAGGTGAATCAGATTCTTGTGTATTTGGAAATGAGAAAAATCTCCAACTAGTATTTAAAGTTAAGATTTATCTATGTTGACTTATTATATATTTTGGGATGCTTAAAAGAAGATTTTAATTTCAAATGAAACACAAGATTTGAACAACCAAATAAGAGTAGTTTGTATTATTTGATTGATTTTTTTTTTTGGATTATTATTGTGTTTATTGAAAAAAAATCTCAACAATCGGATTGAATCCTTATTGAGTCATTCGGATTGGATCTATATTAGATTATTCAGATTGGATCCTTATCAGATATAAATTTGAGCTTAACGAATCTATTATGGGTACAAATTTAGATTTATTCTTCTTAATGGATCAAATATAAATTAAACTTTAACGGATCGACACAATAAGAATTCGATTCCCACATATTGCCACCACTAATTCACGCAATACTAGTCCGAAAAAAGAAAGTCTATGCTTTTTAGAAATGATAAGATGGAAGAGTCCTAAAATAAAACTAAGATATTATAATATATATATATATATATATATATATATATATATATATATATATTGGGGCTAATCTGGTGAGAATGAACCTAAACATGAGAAATGATAATAAATCGCGATCATTGATTTAACACAATCAATGATCTAGATTGACTGAAAAAAATTCGGCATTTTATCTCTGTTTTTCTTCATTAAAGTGTAAATTCGTAACTTTGATGTTATATCATTCATGTAACATTCATTTTATCTTTGATATTCTTCATTTTATCGTAATGGCTATTCATTATTAAGTATATTCAATGTTATTACGTAACATACGTTTTATCTTAACTATTCTTCATTTTATCTTTATAATTATTCATTATAATGTAAATTCAATGTTATTGTACTTACGATATTTTATTTTAACTATTATTCATTTTATCTCAACTTTTATTCATTATAAAATAAATTTGATGCATTATACCTCAACAAACCTTCATCAATAGTACATTACGAAAATATAATGTCTAATTTCTCTAATAAGGAAAGATTGTGTGGACCAAAATATAGATATGCATATCTTATATGATATTTGAAATATTGTTATAAATATGGAAAATTATTTAAATTTCAAGAATAAAATCTATCTTGATTTAATTGAATATATTTTACCATATTTATTCAAAAGAATAATTATTTTATTCATGGATCAAAATATTCTAAATTCTTTATTAAAAAAATTATTTTGAAAGCTGAACATGTGATTTTTTTCTAAATCATATATATATGATTAAAGTACTAAAATAAACAATGAAATAATTAATCTCATCGAATTGGATTTTAAACAAAATATTATGTGTTCATGTTCATTTATATCTATATCATATATTTATTCTAATCTTAATGTATTACATAAAATAAAATATTAAATGTACATGTCACTTTGAAAGTTTGAGGAACTAATGCAACATAATCATCTTCAAACATATTCTTTTTCATTGATGAACTGTTATAGTTAGCGATTGAGTAATCCAACTGGTTTATAAAATTCATCCAATACTCTAAATTTATCCCTTTGTAAGGCTTCAGCGTATCAGCACATTCTGGTATAAATGAACCTGAGAACAAATAAAATGAACATCATGTTACTAAACATGAAAACGAACACAAAGACGAATTGATATATATTGAGAAATATCAAAACATGTTCAACAAGGCAATCGAAATCTCATGGAAAATCGAAAAGAAAAGGCATTACAGATCGAAATCGCGTGAAAGAAAGAAACCAAAAAGAAGAAAATTGTTTACTTGAGAGAGATACCATAATTAAACATATTAAATGAAAATAATACCCTGAAATATGTTACAATGAAGTACGTGGATGATAAAATGAAAACGGAAATTATTAAAGCATGACCGCAGATCTTGTGCAATCAATAACTGAGATGTATTCTCATTTCTTACATTAAAATCTATTCTCATATGATCTAACCTCTATCTCTATATATATATAAATTTGAATAGGAATACAATTATTTAAACTAACACACCATCCAGATGTCCCCGGAGAACTTCGAACTTGTGACCTCTTAGTCCAAGCAAGGTGCTTTCACCACTACATCCTGAGCGATATATATATATATATATATAGAGAGAGAGAGGTTAGATCATATGAGAATAGATGTTAATGTAAGAAATGAGAATAATTCTCAGCCTTTGATTTCACAAGATCTGCGGTCATGCTTTAATAATTTCCGTTTTCATTTTATCCTCCGCGAACTTCATTATTACATATTTAAGGGTATCAGTGTCATTTAGCCTGATGGTATCTTCCTCAAATAATTTCCATTTTCATTTTCTCCTCCGCGAACTTCATTATTACATATTTGGATTTCTAATTCCTTTTCAATTTCGATTTTTCATCAAATTTCAATTGCCTTGTTGAGTCATCCAATACTCTAAAATTAAATTAAATTTTATTATTATTTAATTTAATTTTTCCCATTTGATGAAATATAGAGAAGATAAAATGAAGAGAACTGTTTCTAAAAATTTGATTTTTTTTCTTTTAATGATGTATATAGGAGATAAAATGACGAGAACTGAAATAATTTTTCCGAAAAATTGATTTTATTTTTATTTAATTTAATTTTTTCCATTTAATGAAATATAGAGGAGATAAAATGAAGAGAACTGTTTCTATATAGGAGATAAAATGAAGAGAATTGAAATCATTTTTTTCGAAATTTTTTTTTTATTTTTATTTAATTTATTTTATAATGAACAATAATTGAGTTAAAATGAAGAATGATTAAGATATAATGAAGAACTGCTAAGATAAAATGCATGTCACGTATAACATCGAAATTCACATCGAATTTATTTTATAATGAATCACATTTGAGATAAAATGAAGAATAACTAAGATATAATGAAGAACTGCTATGATAAAATGCATGTCACGTGTAACATCAAAATTCGAATTTATTTTATAATGATTCGCAATTGAAATAAAATGAAGTATAACTACGATAAAATGAAGTATATAATACATAAAATGAACAAAACACAACTTTTGTGCCCTGTACGTTCGTAATGACTATGTTGCCCTTCAATGAAGTAAAATGAGGATATTATGCCGCGTTTTTTGTTAAAGCTCTTATATAATCTGGATCTTTGATGTTGTCAAATCTATGGACGAGATTTATTCTCATTTCTCATGATAAGGGCTATTCTCACCAGATCAGCCCCCTATATATATATATATATATATATATATATATATATATATATATATATGTAGAGGTTAGATCATATGAGAATAGATGTTATTGTAAGAAAAGAGAATAAATCTCACCCATTGATTTCACATAATGTGCGGCTATGATTTAAAATTTTCCGTCTTCATTTTATCTTCGCTCTCCGTCATTGTTAAATATTTAAGGGTGTAATTGTAATTTAGCATATTTTAAATATATCTTTACCCCTCTTATTCGCGATCAGTTCAGATTTTTTACCTTCTTTCGCGCGATTGAGTTGATTCATAATTCCTTGTATTGGCGATTTACTATGTTCGATCAGATCTCTATTTCCTTGTTGAATAAGTTTTGTGATTTCATTTTACCTGTTCGTACTCGTGTTCTATTATATTCATCAAATTAATATTTTGAATTCTTTTCTGCGATCGAGTTCCGACTGATTCATATTCAATCATGGTGGATGCTGGTTTTCAAGGTTTGTTGGGAAAATATTCCTGAATTACCCTTAGGAGCACTATGTAAAAGGTTTTGTTGGATCATTGCTGAACCTTAGCATAGCTTAGCAACTTATGTAATGTCCTGTATAGGGTAATCATCGAGTTGTAATAGTATAGGTTGCTTGAAAGAATCTCAGCAGACATCAGAAAGAACAAAAAAGGAAAAGGAAACCAGTGTTAGCAGAATGCTGAGGAGTCAGCATCTGATAATACGATACAGGCTGCTAAAGGCGTTAGCAAACAGAAAAGCAGAAGAACATTTGCTGAGCATCAAAACCAGAAGTATGCTGGAAGATATCTTGCATCCTGTTCCAATAAAGGCACAACAAAACAAATCTCAACTACTACACCGCCACTCTGACCAACACGCGAAGATTAGATCTGTCAGAAGTAGGATGGAAAATCCTGTATGGAGACAGAAAAGTTGGTAAAAAGCTACCTGCATTTAAGTAGAAAGATCCGTAGTGTCGAACGGATCTGCCGACTCAAACTTCGAGAAGACAACCATAAAAGGGAAGTCAAAGGAAGATGCAAAAAGAGCTCACTCTCTAACGCAAAGATACGCACAAAAGTTTCAAAATAGAGACAAAAACCCAGAGAGCAGTTCAGTTGAAAGGCATAATACCGAGATATCTAAAAGCCTTTTAACATCTTGAGTGTTCCACCACACATCTGACACTCATCTGAGGAATTCTTGAAGCATTCAAGAATCTTCAATCATTGGGATCACTTTCGTTAATGAAAGTATCCAGCAGTCAGTTTCTCGAGAAGAAATTGGTTAATACGGGCACTAAAGCCGAAAACGAAGGATAGTTCGGAAGAGTCTGTAAAATCTTCGACACGTGGTAAAAGCGAGTTTTACGAAGGTGCGCCCTTGACTCAGCTGGAGCCACACCTGAAAGGTTCGGAGTATAGGAAGATAGCCGTGGAGCAGACAGACCAGACGATGGCTGATTGCTTTACAGGGAAGGCAATTCTTTGTACACCGTATACTTTCTTAGTGAAACTCTTAGCGATTCGGCTAAGGAGTGGACGTAGATCATTTGATTGAACCACTATAAACCTTGTGTTCGTTTGTTGGTTACTGCTTTATTGCTTGTGAACTACAATAACGTAACCTAGAAACGGAGTTGCTAGAATATAACTGCAAGAAGTAACTTAAGCAAACCGGATTAATAACGTCAAGTCAAGAATACCTCATTTACAAGTAAACGCTAATTCTATTCCACTGCACCTCGTGCGTATATCTTACTGTTACCACTACGACTCTGATCTCGGGGACCAACAAGTGGTATCAGAGCAGGAGGTTGAAAAACCGACTACTTCTGAGTCGCTGAGGACCTAGATCCTAGTTTTTCCTTGCGTTTCTTGTATCTGTGTCTTACATAGCTCAGGTTAAGGCGAAAAGAATCAACATGACGAATCACGCTCTTCCAAAGTATAACAAGGATGGTTTTGAAACCTGGAAAAAGAAGGCCATGATCCAATTGCAAAGCATTCATCCAGAGATGAGGGACATTCTCACAATTGGTCCTATAGAGATCATGAAGGTTAACACTGCACCCCCTGCACCCGCTGGTGGTCAGCCCAGACCTGAGATGGTGAAGAAACCCTACGAAGAATGGACTCTAGAAGACAAGAAGAGAGGCCAGCAGGAATTTATCGCCATGAAATTAATCATGGATTGTCTACCTCCTCTGATGTCTGACAAAGCTCTGGACTACAACACAACAAAAGAAATGTGGGATTACGTCTGAAGTTTCTCAGGAGACAGAACAAATGAAGCGGAACAAGCTACAAGTCGCTGTGGACAAGTACGAATCCTTAGCCATGGTTCCTGGAGAAACCATTCAGCAGATGGAAGAAAGATTCAACACCATCATAAGAGAACTCAAAAATGTCGGGAAAAAATATGACAAAGGAGAAATGAACAACAAAATAATATCCAAGCTCTACCCTAGAAGTGATTGGTTTGTTAAAATGACGAGCTTAATTGAAAAAGATTTGAGCAACATGTCTACCGCTGAAGTATTCTCTCAACTAAAGGCACACGAATTCATTATTCAGTAATCGAAGAAGAATGAGGCTGCTATAGCACATCCAAGTGCAACGAGTGCTGGAACTCAAGAAGACGTAGCATACTTCGTCAAAAAGGACGCAAATAAATGGAAATCCCCCAGGAAACCATTTTATAACCAGGAGAGATCAACGCCAACAACACCAAAAAAGGAAACTCCATCAACTTCTAACTCGAGTGGTGAAAATAAAAAAATAGATGAGTTGGAAGAACAAATGAAGAAGATACAAAAAATGATCTTGGAAGCAAAGGCAGAAAAGGATGCTAAGGCAACCTCTATACAACATCCCACCGAGAAGAGGATAAGGACATGTTTTGAATGCAAATCTCCTGATCACTTGAAGCATGATTGTCCAAAAGTAAGTCCAGAAGAAAGAGAACGGTTGCGGCAAAGATTCGAAAGGCGAGCAGTTCGAGTTGTGACTAAGGCGCTGCTGACACGGACAGAGGTTCTAGATATTCCTGATAACGAAGAAGAATATTATCCCACTGATGAAAAAGAAGAAGCCCTAATGGTCTTCATGGCAAAAATCATTGAGAATGAAGAACCATCTGCTAATGCTGAGCAACCTTCAGAATCAGCCCTAGCAGTCGATATTCAAGAGGTAACATCTATAGCTAACACTTCATACCCAGCACACACTTTTGACCCGGAAAATTCATTTTTGGATTCTGAAGAAGATTATCTTACCAAGCTATCACTGGAACTTTCAAAGGTTTACACCTTGAAAAATGCTATTGTAGAAGATAATTCTTCACTCAAACGAAAAGTCACTAGTCTGACCGACAAAGTCGAAAGACTAAGGTCCAATGGTGAAGAGTTATTGAGACTTAAAATCAAATTTTCTGAACTTTCTGAAAACTTCAAAAAACTTGAAAAAGAAAATATGATTTTGAAAAACAAAGCCAATGAAAAGTGTGTCTGCGCGTACATGACTAGTGAGGATATCTTGAATAACCTGATAAGTCAACAGAGACGTCACGGTGACCAATCTGGAATTAGGCACAGTTGTTATGACAAAGATGAAACTCCGAGGCTAAAGAGAAATATCATTTTTGTTTCTGCAGGAAAAATATTTGGTGATAGTAAAGAGAAAGATACAATAGTTGCTGAATCGTCAAACGCTAAGCAGATCGCTCAGCAGAATATCAAGCAGTCTGCTGAACCCAAGCAGAGTGTCAAGCACCATGCTATACCTCGGCAAAAGGCCAAGCAAAATGTAAGAGTTCAGCAGAGTATCACAAAAGATGCTGAATCTCAGCAAAATTTTCAATTTAGGTCTGCTAAGAAGAACTATTCAGCAAACTCAAAGACAAAGGCTGATCATCATGTTTTAAATGCCAGGAAGCCAGATCCTATCCTTTCTCGGAAAAGACACATTGAGCATCATTCAATGAAGTCCCAATACTATCTTTACACACCACGTAGGAGAAACACCTATGTGAGACCCGAGTCCAGATACATGTATCACCAAAGGACGATGAAGGCAAAAAAGCACAACACACAACTACATGCATACACATATCAAAAGGTTGAGAAGGTTAATGAAATGAATCTCAAGGAGAAAACCTTGAAGATCATCAAAATTTGGATTCCAAAAGGAACAATGGCTCAAGCCAATACTAATCCCTCAGGACCCGACGTGAAACGTGGACCTAAATCAACCTAATTATTCTTGCAGGATCTGGATTCAAGCACGAAGACATCAGGAATGTCAAATGAATGGATCCTAGATAGTGGTTGTTCGGCGCACATGACGGGAGATGAAGCCCTATTCTCAGATATTCAAAGATCTTATGGTCCATTAGTAGTATTCAGAGATAATAGCAAAGGGAGAGTACTTGGCCGAGGATGCATAGAACGCAATGGACTCAGGATTGTCAACGTAGCTCTTGTATCAAACCTCAAGCATAATTTACTCAGCATAAGTCAACTATGCGAGAACGTGTACACAGTATCTTTTATACATTCAGGTTGTTCTATAGCTGACAATGCTACAAGAGAAGTAAAGCTTCGAGGAATCCGAAAGGGAGGTCTTTATGTGGTCGATTGGCAAAGTGGTCAACAACATTCATGCTTTCTAGCACTAAACAAAGAAGAAGCCACATGGCTATGGCATAAAAGGTCAAGTCATCTGAATTTTAAAACTATTAACCATATAGCCAGAAAGGGACTTGTTGCAGGTTTACCTAATGACTTCACATTTCGGAAAGAAGGAATATGCAAAGCCTGCCAACAAGGAAAGCAGACCAAAGCCTCATTCCACTCCAATCCAGAGAAAAATACATCAAGCAGAATACTTGAATTATTACACATGGATCTATTTGGACCTGTCACTCCTCCCTCTGTAAGTAAAAGGATATATACTCTTGTGGTCATTGTAGATTTTTCTAGGTACACATGGGTTCGTTTGCTCAAAACCAAAGATGAGGTTAAGATCATCTTGCCCGAACTAATTCTTAAAGAACAAAACAGTAAAGAGGTCACTGTGAAAAGGATTCGATCTGACAATAGAACCGAGTTTTGCAATGGAATCTTCATGGATTTCTGTGCAGAAGCTGGTATTAATCATGAGAGGTCCACTGCTAGGACCCCGCAGCAGAATGGTTTAGCAGAAAGGAGGAATCACACATTGAAAGAAGCAGTGCGATCCATACTTGCTGATGCTAGCTTACCTGCTAAATATTGGGGAGAAGCGGTTATGACAGCCTGTTATACCCAGAATAGAAGTTCCATTAACGGACGATTCAACAAGACTCCCTACGAAGTGTACAACGATCGTAAGCCTAATTTAGATTATCTACGTGCTTTCGGTGCGACAATTTATATTCATAATAATAGAAAGTCAAAACTTAACACTTTTTCACCTAAGTCAGATGAGGGTGTACTTCTTGGATATGGTCACCCCACTCACAAAGGTTACAGAGTGTTAAATAAGACTACCGGAATTGTGGAAATAACATGCAATGTTATTTTTGATGAATCTACTTTAGTGCGCAGAGCTGTAAAAGAGACGAAGGATATCAATCATGAGACTAATGACGTCAATGGTCAATCAACTTGAATTCTTTCGAGAACTTACAAATTGACCCAACTAAGTCTATGAATGATTGTGACCCACTTCAGACGCGCTCAGCCGGTGACCAAGCCGCTGACCAGGCCAATGATGCCAACGATCATGCTGAGGCCAATCCTCAAAAGGATATCTTTACAATGCTAGATGATTCAGATGAGGAGACCTCCAATTCTCCTACCGCTGCTGAAGGAGTAAATGCTGCTGAAAATCTCAGTTTCAGGAGATGCTGAGTCACCAACTGCTGAGATACCTGCTGAAGAAGAAGGTCCAGATCATGATGTTCCTATAGCAGAAGCTCCAGTTGCTGAAGGAACAGCAGCCATGGAAGAACAAATCATCAACAATCCAAATGCTGAAGATCAAGCGAACGATGTAGAGCATTCTGATAATCGAGACGGAGAAGGAAATGTTGAAGAACCAATCAGACTAGCATGGCTACATGCCCACTCTCTAGAAGATGTTCTTGGAGATATTAACGATCCAGTTCTCACAAGACAAGGGTCCGCAATGTTTTCTTGCTACCTTTCAAGTGAAGAACCAACTAAAGTTGAAGATGCTTTACGTGATCCAGACTGGGTAAATGCTATGCAAGAGGAGCTTGCTGAATTTTCTCGCAATCATGTATGGGATCTGGTAGACAGACCAGAACATCAAAATGTCATAGGCACCAAATGGGTATTCAGAAATAAGAAGAACGAATCAGGCGTGGTGGTAAAGAATAAAGTACGTCTTGTAGCCAAAGGATACAAACAGTGTGAAGGCATTGACTATGATGAGACGTTTGCTCCAGTAGCCAGATTGGAAGCAATCAGACTATTCCTTGCTTATGTTGCACATCATGAATTCTCAGTCATGCAAATGGACGTCAAAAGCGCATTCCTCAATGGAGAACTCAAAGAAGAAGTCTATGTTGAGCAACCCCCAGGGTTTGAGATTGGAAATCAAGTCTATAAGCTGAGAAAAGCCTTGTATGGATTGAAGCAAGCACCACGAGCATGGTATGGAACTCTATCAAAGTTCTTGCTCGATAATGGTTCCAAGAAGGGAAGGATTGATCAAACACTCTTCCGTATTAAAGATAAAGGAAGCATCCTACTGGTACAAATCTACATCGATGACATCATTTTTGGCTCAAAGAGTCAAGATCTCTGTGACAAATTTTCCAAGCTGATGATGAGCAATTTCCAAATGAGTATGATGGGAAAGATGTCATATTTTCTTGGACTTCAAGTTCAGCAATCAAATGAAGGAATTTTCATTCACCAAAGAAAGTACACACGGGATCTGATTGCTAAATATTGCCCAGAAAAGACCAAGAGACTAAGGATTCCCATCAGCAAGGTGTGCATAGCAGATCTCGAGAAAGAAGGAGAAGCCGTGAATCCCACCTTATATCGAGGGATCATCGGATCTCTGCTATATCTTACAGCCAGATGACCCGATATATCATATGATGTGGGACTCTGTGCTAGGTATCAATCTCAACCAAACAAAATGCACCTAGATACAGCAAGGCGAATTATCAGATATTTGAAGTGCACAGAAGGCCTAGGAATTTGGTATCCAAGAGCCGACAGTTTAACTCTGAGTGGTTATTCAGATTCTGATTTTGGAGGATGCAAGATTGATAGAAAAAGCACAAGCGGAACATGTCAATTCCTTGGACACAAATTGATTAGCTGGTTCAGCAAAAAGCAGCACTCGGTAGCAACATCAACTACCGAAGCAGAATATGTCGCGGCTGCTAGCTGTTGTCAGCAAATTCTGTGGATTCGACAACAACTACAGGACTATGACATTCATCCTGAATGTGTACCAATCTTCTGTGATAACAACAGTGCTATGTGCATCACAAATAATCCAGTACATCACTCCAGGATCAAACTCATTGATATCCGACATCATTTTATTTGTGATCATCAAGAAAAGAAGGATATTAACATTCAGCGTATATGCACGGAGGATCAAATAGCAGACATCTTTACTAAGCCTCTAGCAGAATCAAGATTCAAAGAATTATGTATCAAATTGGGAATGATGGAATTAGATGCAGCTACCGATGAATGAGTTGCTGTATTCACTTTTTCATATCTACGTGAATTTCTCTTTATAAACATCAGAATGATATGGAAGTCCCTGCTAAATGGAGTCTGCTAAGATAATGAGAACTATCATCAGCAGATAGATTGTATCTGCTCAGCAGATCTTGGAACATGAAGAAGAAAAATTTTATGTCGTGAGGATATGCCAAAGATCATTATATTACATAACCATTCTTCACTAAAACAGACTTGCATTACAAAAGGGGGAACCTGCCTACATTTTTTCAAAAGGAAGGGAGATTACAACAACAACCAAAAGAAAAACATAAATCTACTTCAGGACTCCTTATGTTTTCAGAAGGGTGAGACTGGCTTGTAGGGATAGAAATCAGCTCCTTGAAGGTTGGATGGACCGTCAGCAATTTCCGGGAAGTACTTCTCCATCAACCAGCTCAGCTGCATTCCAATCCGCAGTGGCACAAAAGGATGAAGCTTGATGCTTTCCCAGACAATCTTGAAAAAGAATCCGGCCCAGTCCACAGAAGCATCATCATCCATGGCCATCATCACCTGCCAAACAGTCCTAGAGAAGCAGAGGTCATAAGGCTCCTCTCCAAGCAGAATACCATAGACAATATGAAACATCACCCAGTATGAAGTCTGGAGACTAGAGGCAGGAATATTAGGGCTAAACTCAAAACGAGGAGAATGATGCCATTTCTCCCATGCCACCCATTCAGGCGCCACCTCCTCTGCAAGATAGCTCTCCACAGACAAAGGACCTCGAGGAAGCCCAAAATCCACTGCAAAAGTGTCAGGGGTCCAGCAAACAAGCTTTCCATGGAACACCCCGAAGATTGCACTTGGCTCAACATGGCAATCGCCGAGGAACTCCCTCAACACCTCCTCCTGAAAACGATGAGGAGTGGCACATGGAAATTGAGAAAGACCCCCCCCACTGCAACGTAGACATGATCTTAATGGCCACATCGTAGTCATCCAGATAATATCTATCCAGATCTGGCTCATCCAAGATCAGGTTACGTCTGATATCTAAGGTTCTCGGAGGAGAATCTATACGTGGAGAAGGGAAGTTGAATCTCTTAAAAGAAAGGAAGGTTAAAAGTGCGAGTCGAGAGAAGATGAAAGTTGTGATGTTTGGATAATCTCAAGCGGAGGCATTTATAGAGGATTTGACAATTATGACGAGAGGAAAGAGAAAAATATGTCTGAAGATCACAATGATTCGTCTCTTGGAATACGAAACGTCGCGAGTAAAGGAATCGACGTGTATGCATGGAAAGTCAAATCATCTTAGCAATATTAAGTGAGAAATATTGAAAGGTTCGAGGATTTTATCATCATTACATTTTCCTCAGAAACTCAGCAAACCTTCGGAAGATGCTGACGAATCTCGTGCAAAGTTAGCAAATCATTTTGTGTATTTGGGTGCTGAGACTTACTACTACCAATCAGCATCCATGAACGGCTGCTAATTCAAAAAAAACTACATATCTGAAATCGAGGCAGGACGACTAAAAATTCAAACTTGATGGGACCCGATAAGGCGTAATTAATGAACGCAAACGGCGGCATCAACTGAGGAGACGCCACGTCAGGAACACTTGAGTATTTCTTGAAGCATGGAACACCATATGGAAAGACGCATTTTTTATGAACCGTTGATCTAACCAATTATCCCAATCGTTAGATCTCACAATCAAAAACTTAACCCTATTACGCTCCAATTACTGTTCATTTCATCTCCTTCGAAATTCAGAACAGAATTCCCAAAACCAAAATCTCCGATTTTTTTTTCAAGATTACTCCAAATTCCTTCTCAAAGACATGACCTCCAGTTCCAAAGCCTCTTCATCCCAGAAACCCACATCTCAGAAACATCAATCCGAATCCAGTGAACCTCGTCTTTTCAATTTTCAGGCGCGACATGCACCAGGTTTTACAAGCATTCTCAAGAAGGAAGATGTTGACGATTCAATACCATATGGTCAATTAGTTATGATGGCTCGCATACTGTACATGCGTCTTGTTGCAGAACATATCCCGGATTGGATAACGGATATCCTTGATAGTGAACAGGTAATTCGATACTTATCAGCTGAACCTGTACATTTTCATCCACATATGGTATCTGAATTCTATGCCAGAGCAGTATTGAGTAAGGATGGGAAATCGTTCAAAACCTGTGTTTATGGAACCATAATTGAAGTAAATGCCAATGTACTGGCTAAGACCTTTGGTCTTCAAAATGAGGGGGAACATATATATCAATACAAAGTAACAGATTATGATGAGATGGAACGACGCTGGAATTTGTGGAAGAAACCTGGCCAATTGAAGGATAGGAAAGGACAGCCAATCACCTTCAAGGTGGCCACCCCCATTAACACCTTAAAAGACGAGTATAAAACTCTTGTTGAATTGGAGGCTGGATCATATTCTGAATTATCTGCCAAAAATTATGCGGTCATGATGGCTCTCACAGACAGAGTAAAGGGAAATTGGGCGGAATTTTTCTTTGAACGATGGGCAGAGCATGCCAAGAAGAATGATCATATGTCTGTCGATGGAACATTCTCATCGAATGTTAATTTTGGATTAAAAATAAGCAAGTTTCTGGAGTTAGTCATGCACCCCACAAAGATTGATCAAGATGTGAAGCTCCTTCCGACTGACTTTATTCCAGCCACAAGGAAGGAAGCCAATCCTCTTGACTTCAAGAAACCGAAGAAATTGACTGGCAAGTACAATGTCGATAAAGATAAACCCACCTCAGACGAGGAAATTGACGAAAGCTCACTTGGATATCAGGTGCTGCAGGCGGTATCATCTGTCACTGCTGAAGAAATAGCAACATTGACCAAGAATGCTGAAACAGAACAATGCTTTCAGCAACTCGATGATATTGTAGCTCTCAATGCTATACCTACCGAAAAGATAGAGGAGATTATGGAAAAGAAAGCAGCGGAATAGCCACCGCTCGTACTTGGTCAACTTGCCCTTCCAATTTCATCTGAACAACAGGCAAAAGTTATGCCAACAGAAAAGAGGAGATCTACTCGTCAACAACTGTTCAAAACCACTGAACTTCAGGAACTCGATGATGCCAAAAAGAAAGCAACTTCTGCTGCTACCGAAAAGAATATTGACCCACCCCTGTCCTCTAAAAGTTTTGAGGAACGTGTCAAAGGAGTTCGTGAAATTAAGAGGAAATGGAACGAAGAAAAGAAGGCACATGAGATAAAAGCATACAAAAAGGAGATTGAAAGAATCACGTTTGAAGGTAGGGATTTGAACTTCGAACAGATCAAGTGATCTCACGATGAGCGAGAGGCTCAGAAGAAGATGACTAGTTCGACATCAAACAAGGAAGTTGCTGACGAATTGAGCCGAGCAGCAAAGAAAGGAAAAGCCACAGCAGAGCCTGCTAAAAAGGGAAAAGAAGTGGATATTCTTGTGGAAGTCACCCAATCTACCAAAATAACCGAAGAAGAAGACGGGATGACTGACGCCGAACTTGTCACGATGATCCACTCTGGAGCCTTCAATACCAAGGATCAATCCAAGGGCGAACAAGTGCCAATTCATGAAACAAATAACACATCTCATGTAGACACGAGTTCAAGGAAGGACGAACCACACAAAGCAACTTCTGTTATAGGATCGTCTAGCACCACAATAGACCCTATAGACATCAACATGTCTGCTAAAGAATCAGCTGCTAAGGAGCAAAATGCTGAATCTGCTACAGATTTAGCTGCTGACAAAATTACAGAATCTGAAAAGGAACCAGCTACTGAGAAAAAGATTGCTGAATCTGGAAACGAACCACCTGTTAACATCTTGACTCATACAGGTGTTGAAGAGTCTATTGTAGCTGAAGAAACCATGGTGGACGTTGCTGATGAAGTCCACGTTGTTGAGGAGACAACAGACGCTGCTGCTATTGAGGAACAAGCAGATGATACAATAGAGCAAGAGGTCTCCTCTGCTGGACCTCTGGATGAATCCATTTGCTCATCAGAATCCGATTCAGAAGGAGAATCTACTCAAGTATTTGATGCCAAGACCCTAAGACAATTCCCCACCTTGAAGAACGAACTACTGAGGACCCCATTTCATGGTCTACCTGAGAAGCTCTTCCACTCGAGAAGGGTAGCTCAATGGTGCGTCTCTGTCTCACTTAATGATGATTTGAATGCCGATCTCCGAGATTGGAGTGATGAAATCCTAGCGTTTGTAGATCAAGAGGTCAGTAGAGACATTGCAGGGGTCTTATATGTTTAAATTGATGAAAGAACAGAAGAAGGCAAGGTGCTCGATAAGCAATTCTGACGATGGAAAACATACGATTACATTGTGCATGAACTCTGTCTTGAAGAAAGGATGATTACTATAGCAAGGCAAGGTCTAAATTTCTGGTGTTCTGAAGAATTATGGGCCAATGAATGGATGGATCAGCCTCCTTGCACGAAACAGTTTACAGATCGACAAGTGATTGCAAGACTACAGGCCATCCGTGCCCAACGAAAATACTCTGCATCCCACTCACTGCCTCAATCTCAGTTTGTGCCGGATCAGAATCGCTAGCTCATATGCAACTAACCAAACGACAAAAGGCTGCAATGGATGCGTATTAGAAAAGAAAAGCTGCTTATGAAGAGAAATTGAGAATTAGGAGCCTAGAACTAGCAGCTCTTGAACAAGCAAAGGAAGAAGAGGCTAAGAGACAGGATCATCTCAAAATGATCAATTTTCAGAAAGACTACACTCGAACTGCTATCTTACTCCAAGCCTCTGAGGCTCAAGGTTCTGCCTCCAATTACGATCACAATGTTGTGAGTGATTCAATGGAAGTAGATACTCATGTAGACGCTGAAGCTACCACCCAATTGACTGAAATCACTGTCCCAGAATCTGCACTCATAACAATGGGAGAACAATTCGATGAAATACCACCAGGGCAACCTATAATGAAATAGTCGTTTCCGACGCTCCTATCGCCGCTGAACCAGTGCAAGTAAGTTTTCAGTCTCTTGTTAACATACTCTATAACGCACTACATCAACGCGATATCCAGCAAGCCAGATTCAATGAGAAAGTTCTACGAGAGGTTGCTGATGTACGGGGAGCAGTCTCTGAAGTTAAAACCTCTGTTTCTGAGGTTCAGCAATCGGTTGGTCAAGTCACTAATAAGATCTCACATGTGGAAGAAACCGTCTCTACGGTACAAACAAATGTGGTAACTCTCAGCACCGAGCATGCTGCCCACAAGACTTTCACCACCTCTGTTTTGGATGCCCTCAAAGAGGGGGAAGAAAGAAGGATTGCTGAAGAAGCAAGGGTAAAAGCAGAGGAAGCAGAATTGATGAGAAAAGAAAAAGAGTTCGAACGAGCAATAATGGAAAGAAGAATGAAGTTAGAAGAACAACAGAAAGCAGAACAACGATCTCGCATCGAGCAAATGGAGAAACTCTTAGCTATGACAACAAAGAAGGTGGAATCCCTTGAGAAGACAAAACCTCCGCCGGACGCACAGAACTAAGGTCACTCCTATCTGCCATACATTTTCTTGCATGATTCTGAACTGATTTCACCAAACTTGTAATTGCTAAACCATATATGAAATCATCAGAATCAAGATAAAATCTTATTGTCTAAATTCTGATTTTCCGAGTGCGTACAAAGATTAAAATACACTCTTTGTGCATTCAACGAATCAGAATCTGGAAAATAAGCCAAGAATGTTTGAAAGTTTGCTGAATAATTTAATTCTTTCGCTAAGAACTTAAAGCAAGTAAGATTCTGAGATAGATTGTCTAGAAATTTTCTTGTAACTCAGAATTCTTCGATGCTAAGTCTCAGCAATCCTTAGTAAGCTTTGATCGCACCAAAAAGGGGGAAATTATTGGGAAAATTTTCCTGAATTACCCTTAGGAGCACAATGTAAAAGGTTTTGTTGGATCAAACCTTAGTAGAAGGTCGATCATTGCTGAACCTTAGTGAAGTGATGTGACTTCATGCATGTTAAAGTTCATGCATGTTAGACTTTCATACATGTTGAAGTTTGTGCATGTTGGAGTTCTGATTTGTTGAAGTGTTCTGAAGTTAGTTTGTGTCTGAGTAGTGTGAAGCTGAAGTCTGTTATTTTGGAGGTTACGTTTTATAAGTAACCAGATAGCTTGATGACACGTGTTCGAGATCTGGGGAATTAGTTGAGAGAAAGAATTTAGCTGTTGGAAGTGTCTGTTACAGTTAGTAGCAGATTAACAGTTAGAGAGTTAGACAGAAACAATCATCTTCTTCGTTCAGCTGAGAGAGAGTTTCAGAGAGATGTTCTGTGTGTTTTCTGTGTGTAATCGTGTAGCCAATTTTGTCCAGCAATAAAATCATAGTATAACCCTCCGTGGATGTAGGCAATTGCCGAACCACGTATATCGATGTGTTGTTGTTTGTGTTGATCATTTTCGTCGTCCATTTCGGTAACAAAGTGGCGCCGTCTGTGGGAATCGGGGCGACAGTGATAAAATTCTGGGATTAAGAAATTGTCACGCAAAGTTCGTGTGAGCAGCAGTGAGGTTCTTTGAGGAAATTCATTTTTTGTGAGTATTTCTGTTTCGTCTGTGATTAATAAGACATCGAGTAGTCTTATATTTGGATTTTCTGGGTTTTCTGAATTCGGTTTTGGGAAGTTTAGAACTGCTGTTCGTTTGATTGCGAATTGTGTGGAATTTGTGTGATTGGAACTTTCTGATTCAGTTTTGGATTTTCTGGGAAATTTCTGGGTTTGCGAATTTTCTGTGAAGAAGGGGAATTATCTGTGTTTGATTGTTATGGCGTTAAGTTTGAGTTGAAATCAATAAGTTTTCTGGGAAAAATGATTTTGGGCTCTGGAAGATTAAGATCCGAGCTATACTGTCTAAAGAAGGGCTGGTAGATGCCCTTCTGCCTGACTCTGACAAAGCATTTGTGTGGGGAGACAGCTGAGAAGAAGGCAAAGTTGATGGATAGTGCCATGAGTTCTCTACTCCTTAGTCTGGATGACAAGGTTCTGCGCGAGGTCTCCAAGGAGAAGACTGCTGCAGACATATGGAAGAAGTTACAGAAGCTGTACATGACTAAATCTATAGCAAACAAGATTTATATGAAGCAACGGCTCTATGGTTTCAAGTTTAATGATGAAAGAAACCTGCTAGATCAATTAGATGACTTCCACAAGGCTGTGGATGAGCTTGAAGGTATTGGGGTAGAGATCGATGATGAAGATAAGGCCATACACCTCCTAAATGCATTGCCTAAATCCTACCCAAGTGTGAAGGATGCTATGGTGTATGGAAGATCAGAGGGAATATCATTAGAAGATGTACTTTCAGCCATCAAACAAAAGGAAATGGAGAAGTGTTCAGTGGTTATCAGAAATGATCAGAGTGGAATGGGGCTGTACATCAAGAAAGGTCAAAAAGGCAGTTTTCAAAAGAAGAATCAGACTTACAACAAAGGAGGAAGCCAAGACAGATTCAATCCAAACCAAGGAAAGGATTACAAACAAACATATGTTCAGAAGAAGCCCTATGGAGCTTCACAACAGCAAGAGGCAAGGGCTCCTGGTAACTTTCAGGAGTCTAGAGTGTGCCACTACTGTAAGAAACCAGGCCACTTAATAAAGGACTGCAATGTGTTGAAGCAAAAGAATTTCTACCAACAAAGAGGGTCCAACCTTGTAAGTTAAACAAATGATGTAACATATGAGATTCTAAATGTAATGGAGGCTGGTGGAGATGATTCCTGGATCCTTGATTCAGGATGTTCCTTCCATATGTTTCCAAGGAAGGAATGGTTTGTGGATCTAACCTTGAAGGACATGGGCACTGTGATCCTTGGTAACAATCACGTTTGCAGGATTGAAGGTGTTGGATCTGTTAAACTCCAAAATCATAAGGGAGAAGTCAAAAGTCTAACAGATGTGAGGTTCATCCCTCAAATTCAGAGGAACCTCATATCCTTGGGTACACTTGAAGCAAGAGGTTTCAAGTTTGTTGGAGATGGAGGTAACGTTGTAGTCTGCAAGGGAGATGTTGAAGTTCTGAAAGGAAGAAGGTTGAACAGCATATACTACCTGTTTGCACAAACAATCTGTGGAGAATCTAGTGTTGTTAAAGCTGTGGATTGCAAGCTTTGGCATCTTAGGACTGGACATATCAGTCACAGAGGCTCGGTTGAACTAAAGAAGCAAGGGCTAATCAACTATGAGGCTGAACTTGATCTCAGTAGCTGTGAGGAGTGCATATTAGCCAAAAGCAAGAAGTTACCATTCAAACCAAGTCAAAGGAGAAGCAACCAGCCTTTAGATTACATACATGCTGATTTGTGGGGGCCATCTAGGACAGAAACTCTGGGTGGAGGAAGATACTTTCTGTCCATAGTTGATGATTATAGCAGGAGAGTGTGGGTTCATATTCTTAAAACAAAAGATGAAGCTGCTCAGAAATTTAAGGAGTGCACCTACCTGGTTGAAAATGAGAAGGGAAGGAAGATTAAATGCCTAAGAACTGATAATGGAATGGAATTCCTGAGTGAAGAGTTTGATTCCTTTTGCAGACAAAAGGGAATCAAGAGACATAGAACCACACCATACAACCCACAACAAAATGGAGTGGTTGAAAGGATGAATAGAACCCTTTTGGAAAGGGTGAGGTGTTTGTTGCTTGGAGCTGGTTTGTCGAAGGGGTTTTGGGGTGAGGATTTGGCTATAGCCTGTCACTTGATAAACAAGTCTCCATCTACTGCTTTGGAGCTTAAAACTCCAGATGAGATGTGGTATGGGAGGAGACCACATTACTCTTATTTGAGACCCTTCGGTTGTCTTGCTTATGTTCATACTAGGCAAGATAAGTTAGCTCCTAGAGCTTTGAAGTGCATTATGCTTGGTTATCCTACTGGTACGAAAGGATATAGGTTATGGTGCATAGAACCAAACCAACAAAAGGTTATTACTAGCCGGGATGTTACATTCAATGAGCTGGTGATGCCTTATTTGCAGAAGAAAGATAAGGGTGTAGTATCTGAAGAAGAAGCATCTGAAACAGCTTATGATTTCAAGGATGTGAAGGATGAACCTGAAGTTGAAGAACAAAAACCTGAAACTTCTGGTGCAGAAAAGTCTGACATCAACAGACAACCAACTCATACAAATTACTGGTTGGCAAGAGACAGAGTGAGGAGGGAGATCCATCCTCCTAAAATATTTTCAGAGGCAGATGCTATTTTTCTAAGCCTAAATATTGCAGAGAGGCTGCAAGATACATATCCAAAGACATTTGAAGAAGCATGTACAAGTTCAGAGTGTACACTTTGGCAAGAAGCTATGATTGAAGAGATGCAATCACTAAGAAAGAATGAAACATGGATCCTTGCAGATAAACAAAAGTTTCAGTCAGTAGTTGGTTGCAAATGGGTGTTCAAAAGGAAGATTGAGAAGTCAGATCCACCACAAGTGAGATACAAGGCAATATTAGTTGCAAGAGGCTTTACCCAAAAGGAAGGAGTGGATTACACTGAGGTGTTCTCACCTGTTGTCAAACATTGCTCAATTAGGATCCTATTAGCTATTGTGGTGCAGCAGGATCTTGAGCTACATCAGTTAGATGTTAAAACAGCTTTCCTACATGGTGAATTAGAGGAAATCATTTATATGGATCAGCCACCAGGGTTTGCTGAACCTGGAAAGGAAGATCAAGTATGTTTGTTGTAGAAGTCGCTTTATGGTTGAAACAAAGTCCGAGACAGTGGAACAAACGGTTTGATGCTCACATGTTAAAGATTGGCTTCAACAGGTCTAAGTTTGACAAGTGTGTCTACCTGAAGCAAGGTTGTGATTCTAGTTTGGTGTACTTACTCTTATACGTAGATGACATGCTTCTAGCAGGGAAGCACATGTCTGATATTAAGCAAGTCAAAGCTGACTTAAATGCAGAGTTTGACATGAAAGATCTAGGTGAAGCATCTAGGATCTTGGGGATGGACATTCAGAGGGAAAGATCAGCTGGGAGATTAAAGCTACAGCAGGAAGAGTATTTACTCAAGGTTATTGAGAAGTTTGGGATGAGACAGCATAGATGTCTTGCTTTACCTCTGAGTGCAGACACAAAATTGAGTGAAGCAATGAAGCCAAACACTGAAGAAGAGGTGAGGTATATGGATCAAGTACCTTATGCAAGTTTGGTAGGGAGTTTGATGTACATGATGATATGTACAAGGCCTGATATATGTTACTCGATTAGCATGACAAGTAGATTTATGTCATGTCCTGGAAGAGATCATTTGAATGCTCTGATGGGAATCTTGAGGTATCTTAAGGGTACTTTACATCTTGGGTTGATGTTTGAAAGAAAGGAGAACTCAGAATCAGAGGCTCTTGTGGGGTTTGTTGATTCTGATTTTGCAGCGAGTGTGGATACAAGGAGGTCTCAGACTGGCTTTGTGTTTAATCTTTGGGGTGTTGTCATTACTTCGAAGTCAAGACTTCAATCGGTTGTAGCTCTCTCAACAACCGAGGCTGAATTCATGGCAGTAACAGAGGCTATTAAGGAAGCGCTGTGGCTCAAAGGAATCATACATGAGCTAGGTCTGAAACAAAAGGTTGCGAGCATACTTTGTGACAGTCAAAGTGCATTGTATCTGTCAAAGCATCCAGTATTCCATGACAGGTCCAAGCACATAGATGTCAAGTACCATTTTGTGAGAGATATAGTTGATAAAGGAAAGATAAGGTTGGAGAAGGTGTCAACGGAGCATAATGCTGCTGATGCTCTAACAAAGGTGATCCCAAGACCAAAGTTTCAATATTGCTTGGAACTGATGGGAGTTTGCTGATCTTGTAATCAGCTTGTGCGTTCTGTAATGGAACTGGCTTGAGGGAAATATTGTGATGGACATGTTTGGTGATTCGGGCATACTTGAAGTCAGGAGGGAGATTTGAAGTGATGTGACTTCATGCATGTTAAAGTTCATGCATGTTAGACTTTCATACATGTTGAAGTTTGTGCATGTTGGAGTTCTGATTTGTTGAAGTGTTCTGAAGTTAGTTTGTGTCTGAGTAGTGTGAAGCTGAAGTCTGTTATTTTGGAGGTTACGTTTTATAAGTAACCAGATAGCTTGATGACACGTGTTCGAGATTTGGGGAATTAGTTGAGAGAAAGAATTTAACTGTTGGAAGAGTCTGTTACAGTTAGCAGCAGATTAACAGTTAGAGAGTTAGACAGAAATAGTCATCTTCTTCGTTCAGCTGAGAGAGAGTTTCAGAGAGATGTTCTGTGTGTTTTCTGTGTGTAATCGTGTAGCCAATTTCGTCCAGCAATAAAATCATTGTATAACCCTCCGTGGATGTAGGCAATTGCCGAACCACGTATATCGGTGTGTTGTTGTTTTGGTTGATCATTTTTGTCGTCCATTTCGGTAACACTTAGCATAGCTTAGCAACTTATGTAATGTCCTGTATAGGGTAATCATCGAGTTGTAATAGAATAGGTTGCTTGAAAGAATCTCAGCAGACATCAGAAAGAACAAGAAAGGAAAAGGAAACCAGTGTTAGCAGAATGCTGAGGAGTCAGCATCTAATAATACGATACAGGCTGCTAAAGGCGTTAGCAAACAGAAAAGCAGAAGAACATTTGCTGAGCATCAAAACCAGAAGTATGCTGGAAGATATCCAGCATCCCGTTCAAATAAAGGCACAGCAAAGTAAATCTCAACTACTACACCGCCACTCTGACCAACACGCGAAGATTAGATCTGTCAGAAGTAGGATGGAAAAGCCTGTACGGAGACAGAAAAGTTGGTAAAAAGCTACCTGCATTTAAGTAGAAAGATCCATTGTGTCTAACGGATCTGCCGAATCAAACTTCGAGAAGACAACCATAAAAGGGAAGTCAAAGGAAGATGCAAAAAGTGCTCACTCTCTAACGCAAAGATACGCACAAAAGTTTTAAAATAGAGACAAAAACCCAGAGAGCAGTTCAGTTGAAAGGCATAATACCGAGATATCTAAAAGCCTTTTAACATCTTGAGTGTTCCACCACACATCTGACACTCATCTGAGGAATTCTTGAAGGATTCAAGAATCTTCAATCATTGGGATCACTTTCGTTATTGAAAGTATCCAGCAGTCAGTTTCTCGAGAAGAAATTGATTAATACAGACAATAAAGCCGAAAACAAAGGATAGTTCGGAAGAGTCTGTAAAATCTTCCACACGTGGTAAAAGCGAGTTTTACGAAGGTGCGCCCTTGACTCAGCTGGAGCCACACCTGAAAGGTTCGGAGTATTGGAAGATAGTCGTGGAGCAGACAGACCAGACGTCGGCTGATTACTTTACAGGGAAGGCAATTCTTTGTACACCGTATACTTTTTTAGTGAAACTCTTAGCGATTTGGCTAAGGAGTGGACGTAGATCATTTGATCGAACCACCATAAACCTTGTGTTCGTTTGTTGGTTACTGCTTTATTGCTTGTGAACTACAATAACGTAACCTAGAAACGGAGTTGCTAGAATATAACTGCAAGAAGTAACTTAAGCAAACCAGATTAATAACGTCTAGTAAAGAATACCTCATTTACAAGTAAATGCTAATTCTATTCCGCTGCACCTCGTGCGTATATCTTACTGTTACCACGACGACTCTGATCTCGGGGACCAACAAGGTTTGATTCTAACTTTTCGTGCTTTTTGTTATAGTTTCGTGAGTAGTTATTTTGATTCGTAATTGAAAATTATGTTGATAATTCATGAAGAAAATATTTGTTTTGGTTGTGAATTTGTTATTGTTTGATTTTGATATTTGTATTGTTTTTGAATTTGTTTCGATTGTTTCAAGTTTTTGATGATGTTTCTTTATTTTACAAGACTGTTTATTTAAGTTTTTGTTGTATTGATTTGAAAAAATATATTTTAAGTTGTTTTTGATGTATTTCGTTTTTACTTTTATATTATTCATCTTAAGTTGTTTTGAGATCATTATTGTTTGTTTCAAGTTCATTTAATAAAATTGCTATAATGCTATCAACGTTCTCAACTTCCTAGTTTAGAATTTCATTTTTGTTAACTGGAGGTTCATTTTATGTGTCATCAGGTTCATTTGTACCACATTCCGTTGATTCGATGAAGCCTTATAAGGGGAGAAAATTTAGATCACTTAAGGATGTTATTGAGTTTTATAACAATTATGCTCGAATGATTGGTTTTGATAGTCGTTTGTCAATAGTTAATAAGGTTGGTGATACATTTATTTGGAGGTATATCCTTTGTAGTAGGGAGGGTGAGAAATTTATTGATGTTAAAGAGAGGGAGTTAAAATGAAAAAAGAATGAAATGTGACACAATGAGATGTGGTTGTATTGCTAGGGTAGTGTTCAAATATGAGAGTGATGTTGGATATATTGTTCATACATTTATTGAAGAACATAATCATCCATTAGTTCCCCAAGAATTCAAGCATTTTCTCAAGCTGAATAGGAATATTGATTATGTGCATCAAAAATTTATTTTGGATTGTGCTAGGACCAATATTGTTGCAAGTCAGTCGCATAAGCTACTAATGGAATTTCTTGGTGGCCATGATGGTGTTGGGTGTTCTATATTATATGTTAGGAATTATTCTCGTGATATGAAGGCTTATGTTGATGGTGCGGATGCTGAAATGCTGTTAAATGAAATGAGTAGAAAGAAGGAGATATGTCCATTGTTTACATTTGATTATGAGGTTGATAATGAAGACAAACTTCAACGATTATTTTGGTGTGATTCGGTTTCAAAGAAGAATTATGAAATGTTTGGAGATATTGTGGCATTTGATACTACTTATTCAACAAATAAGTAAGTGATTCTGTTTTTCATTTTTTATATTACTATATTCATTTTAATTTATGTTTTGTTCATTATTGTTTTAATAGGTTAGTCTTCATTTATTTGATCATATTGTTCATTTTAAGTAACTTATTTCTCATTTTATAATTATAGGTATTGTCTGATATTTGCTCCTTTCACAGGGAAAGACAGTCATGGTAAACCAGTAACATTTGCTGCTGCACTGTTGTCCAAACGAGATGCAGATTCAATTTCTTGGTTATTTGAGAAGTTTATTTCGTGCATGGGTGTAGCTCCTAAAATGATTGTTACTGATCAAGATTTAGGTATGAAGGTTGCTATTGAAAGAGTCTTGGTAGGTACTAGGCACCATTGGTGCATGTGGCATATCATGTTTAAGATTGCTGATAAGGTTTCAAACGATTTACATGCTAATAATGAGTTTAAGGAAGATTTGAAGTCAATTGATTGATCCTGAAGTGTTTGAAGAGGGTTGGGATCATATTATGATGAACTATGAGTTAGATGGGGATAAGTGGTTTGAGACTATGTTTGCGTGTAGGGCTTATTGGGTACCAGCTTATTTTCGTGACTTTCTTTTTGGTGGTCTTATGAGGACAACGTCCATTTCAAAATGTGAGAATAATTTTTTTAAGAGCTATTCAAGATGTCGTTCTAACTTGCTTCAGTTTTTTATGAATTACAATCATGTTGTTGCGTCACAGAGGAATTCAAATTCACATTTGAATTATCATGATAGCTGTGTGGTTCGTAAGATGGATTGAGAAACATGCTTCTATGATTTATACTATAAAAGCCTTTAGATTTGTTCAGGATGAGTTACTTGCAGCTTCCTTTAAATGTCGGATTCTGGAGAAATGTTTGATTAGGAATGATGAGGTTTATAGAATCAAGGATGAAAGAAAAGTTATATGTAAGGTTGTTTATAACAAAGATGATGAATCTTTCATTTGCTGCTGTAATATGTTTATCAGGCTTGGTTTACTCTGCCGTCATATATTTCTTATCTTTAAGAATGAAGGCATAGAATGTATCCCTGATAAGTATGTTGTCAACTGTTGGAAGATGATATCTTTGCTGAATTCAGTCTGCCAAGTACAGAGTGATAATTCTTCTATTTGTATTGCTGATGAAAGTAAAGCTATCGAGAGCAAGATTTTGAGGGCTGTGATTAATTGCATTGGGAAGATTGATGGAGATCAGGAGTTGTTGGCAGAATTGTTATCTAGAATGAACCATTTGGATGTGTCAATTGTAAACTCCAACAATTTATCATTGAAGAAGAAGATGTTTGAAGATTATTATGGTGCATCAGTTCCTGAGACTATTGAAGTGTTACTGATAAGCTCATTTTTCTACTCTCTTACTGCATTGTTTTTCTTTTCTTTTATGCATTTTTGCTAGTTTTCTTGAATAAACTGAGCATGAGTATATATAAGAGGGTGTTATGCTTGTCATGGTAAGATTTCGCAGGTTTTAGGCCAAATTCAATGGAAACTCGTACCGAAAGCAGTAGATGTTCAAAGAAACAATCACTACTTCTTCCACCGATGGAATCTAAGCTAATGGTGCATGTCACTTGAAAGATCTTTGAATTAGCTTTCCAATTCAACTGGAATCGGATCAATCGGAGTCGGATGCAAAAGTTATGGCCAAAACCGTGAGACTGCGCAGAAGGGTCGGAAAAGGCAAAAATGGTCTCTGTTTCGACCGATTTGAAGTCCATATCTACCGGGGCAGGTCCATCTCGGCCGTGGCAAGGCTTATCTCAGCCGAGACGCGTGTTTTTGCAGCCCAAATTTGCACGTGATAGAAGATTTGAAAGGAGAAGATACCATATCAAGATAGGGACGAATTTTGGAGCAATTATACCATCCAAGGCCTCAACCCTACTACTATATAAACTCATAATTAGCTCAGAATTGTACTCTCTCTCAGCCCCTTCAGTTATTAATTATTTTCATAATTGATTTTACTTTAGTTTTTGTTAGAATTCCTCTTTAATTTTTATTTAGTTTTAATACAATCTTTATTTTTCCCTGCAATGTTTACTTTCAATATGTTAGGGTAGAACCATAAACAGGTTCTAGGGTTTCTCCATCTGTGATGCATGTTTAGATTAAATTGTTCAAACCCTTTTTAATTGGTTTAAATCCTATGTTTTGTTTTAAATTTATTCTCATCGAAGGATCGAGAGATGAAGATTGAAGTAGGTTTCAGTTATTAATCGAAGGACCGAGAGGTGAAGGTTAGTAATAGGAAGTTATGATTTAATACTTTTGATTTTCTGTCCGAACAAGAAGAATTCAATTGTAGGAAATTCTAGATCTTTATGAAAGTGATTAATTGGTGTGTTTGAGACCGAGAGGAGATAACCACTAGTTAGTAATTTAGGATTTAATTGCCCGATCAAGGAATTAATTCCACATTAATAGATTTTCCACCAAAAATATCTTTTTTGGGTTTGAATATTTGTTTCTTGCATGTTGATCAGATTGGTAGATTTCCCTAGGATCTTTGCTTTTTAATATTTATTTTAATCTCTTTAAATTAATTGTTGTGAAAAACTCAAAAATCCCTGTTTTGAATTACTCAAACAAAAGTTCTGAAAACCATATTCAGTACATGAATCCCTTCACTGCACTATCCCTGTGGGTTCGACAACCTTCGGGTACTTATAAATTTATTTATCCTATGCTATAATTTGTATGCTGATTTAGCATCGATCAAATTGGCACCATTGCCGGGGATAGTCAGACGGTGAGTCATTACTGGATTGTTTGAAGATCTTCTAGATTGGGTTGTATTTTCTTAATTTTTATTTATTAATTTTCGAGTTGGGTGTTGTTTTTCTTTATTTTTAGAGTTAGTTCAAATTCTTTAGTGTGCGTGTGTTTATGTAGAGTCGTGTCTGTTTCGATCGAGGTGAGTCCCACCACGGTCGAAACAAAGTCTCCATCCCGGTCGAGATACACACCATCCCGGGCGGGACAACCAGATTTCTACATTGATTTCTGTGCAGGCGCATGAACACACGGAACAAAGGGAAGATCCTTGAGCCCTTCATACCAGAAATCGAAGCAACCTGCTGTAACAACAGAAAAAGAGGAAAAAGATTGAACTTTGAGATGGAAGCGAATCAAGAAGTCCCACTTCAAAACATGCCACCAGGAGAATAGAGACAGCTACTACGGGATATACAAAACATGAGAGAGCAACTTCTTGCTGCCCAAGCTATTCAGGCAGAGCAAGCCGCACGACTGGCGGAGCTGAACAACAGACAGGTGGTGGTCCCACAGAGGTCTATTCTAGACCGATTTTTACCATAGCAGGAGGAAGCAGGATTCAGGGTTGGCATCAACGCCAACAACTTTGAGCTGCGCACAGGGTTGATACAGATGGTGCAGCAGAATCAGTTTGGGGGGAGAGCAGTGGAAGATCCGTATGCCCACCTCAACTTGTTCATCGAGGTGTGCGATACGATAAAGCTGAATGGAGTCCCCCAGGATGTCATTAGGATGCGCCTCTTCTCATTCTCACTCAGAGACGAGGCCAGGTCTTGGTATGCTGGGCTTGACAAAAGCAAAATCGGGACATGGGAGGAGCTGCAAGCAGAATTCCTCACCAACTACTTCCCACCAATCCTGCTACTGAAGAGGAAAGCTGCCATCACTACTTTCAAGCAGCTTTATGATGAATCACTGCATGAAGCCTGGAAACAATACAACGAGCTCCTGCGACTCTGTCCCGGACACAGAATTGATCTTGAGATGCAAGTCTGCCACTTCTATGAAGGTCTGAATCCTCACATGAAGAAGATGGTAGATGCATCAGCTGGAGGGATCCTGATGAAGAAGAGTGGTGCAGAGAGCATGAGACTGCTAGCAGACATGGCACTGAACAGCCACCAATGGCCTACTGAGAGACAGATTCCAGTCAAAGTTGTAGAGGCCAAGCCAGAAGTCGATTGTGCTGCAGAGGTGAAGAAGCTCTTAGAGGAAATTGAGAAGCTGGGAACTGCTAAGGTTGCTGCTGTTACTACTGAGCCAAGCATGGCGATTGTTCCGGTGGAGGCTGACTACATCAACCGGGGAGCAAGCAGTTCATTTGGAGCTGCAAATTTAATAGGTGAACTACATTGGCGGTGGTTATCACAATAACTACCGAGGTACTGGAGGTGAGATCGTGGAGAGAAAGAAGTCTGTGCTGGAAGAGACACTGGAAAAATTCATAAAGAGTTCAGACAACAGGTTCGGCAAGGTGGAGAATGAAGTGAAAGGGACGGCCACTCACATGCAACTGATGAAGAAGCATCTGGAAATGATGGACACCCAATTGAGTCAGATTTCCACCACCTTGGGAAATTAGCACAAGCCGGGCCAACTTCCGAGCATGACAGAGACAAATCCAGCAAAAGCAAAATCAGTAAATGCCATATTGCTGCGATCTGGAAAGAAGTATGAAGGTCCGAGCCATGTAGAAGGAGAAGAAGTTGAAACAGAGGAGGAGAATCGCGAGCATAACACCTCTGTCTCGGCCGAGATGACCCCCATCCCGATCGAGGCAGAGGAAAGCAGGTCGGCTGAGACGGAGTGTGAACCGGCCGAGACAGAGCAGGTCAGCCCGGCCGAGACAAGCCAAGAACGGCCGGGGCAGATGGAAAGCAGGACGGCCGAGATCGACTCATCCCGATCGAAACAGAAAGCCAAGCAGGGCGAGAAGGAAAAAGAGAAAGAAAGAAGAAATGAGCCGGTTGCTCCAATGCCCTTCCCACAGAGATTTGCAAAGAAAAGGGAAGACTCTAAATTCACTAACTTTGTTGAAAATCTTAAAAAAGTGAATATTAGCATTCCTCTTATTGATGCTCTCAGGGAAATACCCGGTTACATGAAGTACCTCAGAAGACTGATGAGCGAGAAAAAGCAGTTCGTGGAGAACGAGACTGTGAGGATACATGAGGAGTGTAGTCTGCTGCTACAGAAGCAGATCCCTATCAAGAGATCGGACCCATGTTGCTTTTTGATACCTATCGAGATTGGAGGAAAGGAGTTCCAGAATGTACTATGTGACACCGGGGCAAGCATCAACCTGATGCCTTTGTCGATCTACAAGAAGTTGGAGATAGGAGAGATGAGAGCCACCATGATTACTCTTCAGATGGCGGACCGATCTGTGTCCAAGCCAAAAGGTATCGTAGAGGATGTACTTATTAGAGTTGGTCATCTGATATTTCCTGCTGATTTTGTAGTTCATGAGATGAAAGAAGATGCCAACACCCCCATGATTTTGGGAAGAGAGTTCCTCGACACAGCCGGAGTCCTGATTGATTGCAAGAGGGTGGAGATCACTCTGAGAGGGAATGAAGAGTCCATTACATTCTGCATTGACAAGAACAAGAGGAAAAGGGAATGCAACCGGATCACTACTGCTGAAGAAGAGGAAGAAGACGACGAGACACCGGATGAAGAAGAAGAAGCCATCCGGTGGGAACGAGGAAACGAGTCAGTAAAATTAGAAATTAAGCTGCCTCCTTCCGAGTATACCACCGTCATTCAGAACTGAAAAGTATTCATGATCGATTCGAGGGGTCCACGAGTCTGGACTCGACTGCCTTGGTGAGCTGATACTGAGTTGAGCCACGACGGTAAATAAGGCACTGAATGGGAGGTAACCCATTGTGTTTTTTTGTTTTTCTTTGATTATTTTCAAGTTATTTTTATTTGTTCCTTTCACTTTGTTTTAATGTCTTTTGAAAAAAAAAATTTTGAAGTCTGTCTCGGCCGAGGCAGAGGCTGCCACAGTCGAGACTGAGAGCTGAGGCGTGGTACACTTCGACCGAGATGGAGGTCGGCGAGAAGGCTCCATCTCGGCCGAGACAGAGTTCCCCACGACCGAGATAGGTGTGCTAGCAGACTTATTCCGCATCGGCTGACAAGGAAGAGGAAGGAGATAAAAAGTTGGTGTCTGAGACCAATAATTGAGGTACAATTTCGAATTCTGAATCTGACTTTCAAACTTATTCTCTCTGACTTTCGAATGAGTTTGGGGGTATGAAGATTTAAGGGTTTGAAACTAAATTCTATCATTCGTTTGCTTTATTTAAGTTTCTGCATGGGTAATTTTTGAATAAATTGAATTGTGGGAGTTGAGCATGTTTGAACCCTAGGACTTTGATGCGAGATGAGAATTGATTGACTTTAGTTTGCGTTGATCGTGATAGTGGTCGAGTATGCCTATGAATGTGAATACCACATGATTACTTATTTTGATACTTGCATTGGCATGAGATAGATGATGATTTGATGTTTACTGTGGAAGAAAAATTGTCGTAAGTGTGATTTTTTGAGCCTGAAATTCGATTGTGAGTGTGTCTGCAATTTTGAGTTTCTCTAGAACTTGCTCTGTTTCTCTTTCAAGACTGCTAGTGTGCATAGGTTTAGGAAGTGATTTTAGGCCATCTTTGTTTAGCCTATTTTCCCATACACTGTCCTAATTAAATGTTATCCCTAGTCAGCCCTTTTGAGCCTATGATATTTTCTTTCTTTGTCTATGAGTTGGAAATAAATAGGGGAATCAACTCTTGTCCACGAGAGTGGGTTGGGATTTGTTTGAGAAAGGATAAGATATTATTAGAAGGGTAAAAGCAAAAGAAAAGGTTGGGCTCTAGAAAAAGAAAAAAAAATGTGTTAGATAGTAAGGAATAAGCTCAACTCTGCAAGGAACAACTTTTTCATGCATGCAAGCGAAATTTATCGTAAGGTTCTATCATTTTTTTTAAAAATACAAAATTGAGTAAAATCTTAAAAGATAAAAAAAATTATGTTTATCTATAGTTTCAATCCCCTCATATATTTTTTTTAATTTCCTGCTTTTTAGTCCATTTTATTCAAATAAAGTGGGCTATGCATAATAAAACCGAAAATCTTTTGAGTTTGTAATATGTAGGATTTATTGTATTAGAGTTAGCTGGGAAAGGGTGGTGTTTGCTTAGTATAGGCTTATTTGTTGATGCTTCTTCCCCTTGATAACATTTCAAGCTTTGTCTACAGCCCATTAGCCGACTTCTTTTTGCGATAAACAAATATGTGTTTAATTTACAAAAAATAAGACGAATCAACCATGCATGATTCATAAGTTGCTTCGTTTTTGTTACTTTTTAACAGTACTAATTCATGCTCTATTTGTCCAAGGCATTGTGTCCTGTCCTCATGTAATTAATTTGACTTGAAAAAATGCATGAAAAAGCGAAATGAATACTATAGGAGATGGGTGGATATCATTAGATAGTGGTTTAAATTGGTTGAGGTGCGCAACTCAGTTGATTTTAATCACTTGGCCATATATTTTCCTAGCTTTCACTAAAAAGCCTACATTACAACCTTGAATAAAGTCCTTTTTGATCTTAGACTTGTGTGCACATATTTGCAGTGGAGATTGAGATTATTTGAAAGTCTATGGTAGAACTTGATTTGCATGACTTTTGTGTGATCTCATAATTATCCTAAACACTTGAGTGAATGAGCGAAACACTTCCCATGTGAGTCTTCCATAGTTTCAGATTTTCTAATTCTTTCAAAAAGGCTGATGTTTAGTAGATTTACGAGTTTGAATGTGATGAATCTTGTGAGGCATCGCACTACTCTTCTAATTGAGTTTTTGATTCTTTCTTTTGTTGATTGAGGACAATCAAGTGTTTAAGTTTGGGGGATTTGATAAGCTCATTTTTCTACTCTCTTACCGCATTGTTTTTCTTTTCTTTTATGCATTTTCGCTTGTTTTCTTGAATAAACTGAGCATGAGTATATATTAGAGGGTGTTATGCTTGTCATGGTAAGATTTCGCAGGTTTTAGGCCAAATCCAATGGAAACCCGTACCGAAGCAGCAGATGTTCAAAGAAACAGTCACTACTTCATCCACCGATGGAATCTGAGCTAATAGAGCATGTCACTTGAAATATCTTTGAATTTGCTTTCCAATGCAACTGGAATTGGATCAATCGGAGTTCGGATGCAAAAGTTATGGCCAAAATCGTGAGACTGCGCAAAAGGGTCGGAAGTGGCGAAAATGGTCTCTGTTTCGACCGATTAGAAGTCCATATCGACTGGGGCAGGTCCATCTCGGCCGTGGCAAGGCTTATCTCGGCCGAGACGCGTGTTTTTGCTGCCCAAATTTGCACGTGATAGAAGATTTGAAAGGAGAAGATACCATATTAAGATAGGGACGAATTTTGGAGCAATTATACCATCCAAGGCCTCAACCCTACTACTATATAAACTCATAATTAGCTCAGAATTGTACTCTCTCTCAGCCCCTTCAGTTATTAATTATTTTCAGAATTGCTTTTACTTTAGTTTTTGTTAGAATTCCTCTTTAATTTTTATTTAGTTTTAATGCAATCTTTATTTTTCCCTACAATGTTTACTTTCAATATGTTAGGCTAGAACCCTAAACAGGTTCTAGGGTTTCTCCATCTGTGATGCATGTTTAGATTCAATTGTTCAAACCCTTTTTAATTGGTTTTAATCCTATGTTTAGTTTTAAATATATTCTCATCGAAGGATCGAGAGATGAAGATTGAGGTAGGTTTCAGTTGTTAATCGAAGGACCGAGAGGTGAAGGTTAGTAATAGGAAGTTCTGAAAACAATATTCCGTACATGAATCCCTTCATTGCACTATCCCTGTGGGTTCGACAACCTTCGGGTACTTATAAATTCATTTGTCCTATGCTATAATTTGTATGCAGATTTAGCATCGATTAATTATTTCCAAATGTGGTTAAAACTAAAGGGAGTGGAAGTCGAATAATTTCAAGGAAAGAGAAAGCTGCTAGAATATTGGATAAACCTTCTAGAATGTGTCGAAAATGTATGAAGATGGTGTATCATGATTCTAGAAATTGTGATAAGGTGAATAATAATGTTGAATAGAATGTATGTTAGCATTCTTTGAATTTTATACTCTTTTTTTTAGTTTTCAATTTAGTTTTTCATTTTTACTTTATTAGAATTTATATGTCTATTGAAATGTTTTTATTATGAGATGATAGTGTTTTCCTTGTTATGTATTTATAATGGACATAAAATGACGAAAAATTAACTGTGGAGAACATATAATGATAGATATTTACCTTGTGATAAAAGTAAAGATTAAAAAAATAATTTCACATCATAATGGATAATATGATATTTAAAATGCATTTCAGAGTAGATATAATGAATCGTACGAGATGTACAATGAAACGATATGTTTTTTTTCTTGTTATGCATGTAAATTTTAACTAAATGACTAAACATGAACAATGCAGAACATATAATGAATCAAATAAGCTATTTAATGAATATAATATTAAATATAGCTTCAAATAACAAGAATTTGCATAAAATTAGTACTTCATTATAATATCATAACTATTCATCAATCCATGCATATTCATTCTATCCATATTTATCTATAATATTCACTCCATCCATCCAAGCAAAATATAAAAACCTAATATAGTTGTTTTCAAAAGTTATCCATGTGCAGAAAGTAAAATTGTTTTCAAAAGCCATGAAGAACATCATCGACCAAGCATTTTCTCAACATTCTTCTTTTCAGCTGCCCTCATTTTCTTGAAATGTTCTTTAGCCAAACCAGTTACGCGACTGCGGTGAGTGTTGTAATCTGAGTTGAGCAGTGCATAACAATACTTGGCCCTCATTATGTTCAGCTGCTTCTTGGCTTCATCTTTCAAATCAACTTTCCATTCACTTAAGGTGATCCCCATGTATGTTTCCATATGAATCATTGTGTAGACTCCACAATCAACCTTATTTGTGTCATTCGCCATTTCATCTTGAGCCTCTCAATGCAAGCTTTTTTTGATTCCTCGAGCCTTGGTTTTCAGTTTTTGATTCATCAGGAAATCAGAAAAGTATTCAACCTGTTGAATTAATTTGTTATTTTCTTATAAAAATGATAAATAATATAGTATTTATAGTATCATATAGTATCATGCATTTGAACAATCACTCAGCATAAACCATCTTACCAAAGTTTGAGGAATGTTTCCATATTTCACATTCAATTCTTGGTCATCAGCTGTGCTTGAGTTGTCAATGATGAAAACTTGCATTTTTCTTAGATTGAAGGAAATCACATAAAAATGATTTGAATGGCATATTGGAAAGAACACCTGATTAAAAGTATAGTTAGTATCAAATATTTATGTACAATTATTTTGTTATGATGTTTTTATAGATCATACCAGCTCAGAATTCCGTATCTTCTATTCAGTCAGATGGTTCAACTCCTCCTCGACCCTCTCATTGAAAACAGTCACAATCTTTTCTTTGTTCCATGCTTTGTTGGGGTCCACCACTGTGTAAGACTGTTGCATTTTTCTAATGTTAGTATCATAATTATATATGATGAAGTAAATAATTGATGTAATGAAAACTTACACAAGGGAATGTGCTGAAGAAGATTTTGGATATTGTGGGAGTGTCTTTGAGTTTCTCTTCTTTGTTCAAGTGTGAACTCCATGCATCAATTAGAGAGGATAAGACATAATCTTCAGACATTAGGCTTTTTAGATGACCTTTCATAATAGATGCTTTCCCATCAGCATAGACAATATCTTCCCTGTTTGAAAATTTATAATGAAACTTATTATTATGGATTATCATATACTTATAAGAAGGGAAAAATGAATTTGTAATTTACGGTGGAGGAGTTGTTGATGTCACCGCACAACAGAACATTTCTTTCTCTTTTTGAGTAAGAGTTTATGTAATCTTTATGGCTCGTTCATTAACAGGTGACATCAGTCTTGCTGGCCTTCTTCTTTCAACAGTGGTTCTTTTGATCATCACATGTAGTGGCTGCGGTTTTTGTTTTTGTTGCTTTTCAGCTTTCCCTTCTGTCTTCTTTTTCC
>JAPKLW010000254.1:512439-560214 GCA_026898455.1 Plectranthus barbatus | reverse complement strand
ATATATATATATATGTGTGTGTGTGTGTGTGTTTGAGTATGTATGATGGAGATCAGGACTGGCTCTCTAAATTTTGAGGCCCAGTAAGAAGAAAAAATTGGTGCCCCTATTTAAATTAAATAATTATCAATTTTATTAATCAAATACTCCCTCTGTCCCGCCTTATTAGCCTCATTTTTTATTTTCGTCTATCCCAATACATTAGTCACATTTCCTAAAATGGAAAAAAAATTTCTCACATTAATAAAATACCAATTCCACTATACTCACAATCATTGGTTACTGTGCCCGGTCAAAATGAGACTAATGACCCGGGACAGAGGGAGTATAATATAATATGCATTTTAAAATCATCTAACCTTTTTAAAATTATAAAATTTATTCAAAAATATCTTATAATAAAAAAACTCGAGCCCTTCACGAGTTCTCAACCATCTTATGGATTCCACTTCATTTCTGAATCAAACTAAAACAAAATAAAAAAATTAAATAATAACAAATAAACAAAATGCATAGTCATCGCTAAAAATAATTATCCAAACATTTCTTGAAGCAACTTTGTGAGATTTTTCATCATCTCTTTTATTTTATTTTTTTTTCACAACAAATAAGTGTTTACTAGCTCAAGAAGAACGGTTAACATAATATTTATATGATTAATGCAAAATAAATGAAATCAAATAGAATAAAATTTATAACCACTATGGAAAAAAAGAATGAAACATATAAATTTAAAGCACAAGCCTAAGAAATCACGTAAATGCAGCAAGAAAATATGATTGGATTTAAAAAAAATTTGCACAACACTATGATCACAAAATAATTCACATCTTAAGCCATATTTGTTTAATAGAAAATGAAGGACTGCCATATCAACTTGTTGTTGATTCCTGTTTACAAAATTCTTTTGTATGATTTCGAAACAAAAAAAAAAAGAGAGAGAAGAGAACTAGAGAAGTAATGTAAATTTGAAGAGAGAGCAGTCACTTTATATTTTAGAACAGATGCCAACGTTTTGATTGCCATGTACGTTAGGAATAATATAAATTTTAACATCTTTATTTATATCTAGAATAATCTTAGTATGTTATTTGATATATTAATAAATCTTATTTTGTTTTCAATATATTTTTAGCTAAACACCTTTATTAAGATAAATATAAATTTATTTTTTTATTATAATTTTTAGTTAAGTAAAAAATTATGTTTTTTTCTCTTATATTTTCCACTACTATATGGGGTTTTTTTGAGAAATGATGTCCCCTTAAATCGGAGGTTCTGGTGCGACGCACCTTTCGCACGACCTCAGGGCCACCACTGATTGAGATTTATTTTCAATATATCTTTTATATTAAATATGAATAAAACATTATTGTGATTTATATGCAATCAGTATTTGCTTCATGCTCTTTTCTTCCCCCAAGTCTCTCTTCTCTTATCCATCAAGAACATGGTCAGATAATCCCTTTCAACAACTTAAGAATCTCAAGCAGCTTCAAAGTTCAAACGATAGATACTATTTTGGGTTCCCTCTTAGAGTATGGAAGTTCACCATCAGTCTCTTGACATTATTTGAGCACCAACTTTGCTCTAGACATTATCGAAGGTATTGTAGATTTAATTATATCTAATATAGTTAGTTTTATATTTTATGCTCTTCATATATTCTATATATACTCCATTATGTAATCTTATGAGATCAATGAATAATTTATTTTACATTAATAGTACAGGTACTTCACAAGTTCCACTTCATTTACCATAGTTTTTAAAAGATACCATTAAATCTATATATGTCTAAAAGCAAAACTCTTCACTAAAATATTTTTCCCCCAAAATTACATACCATAAATAGTCTTGCCATAAATTAGGAAATTAAACACAAATATGGTAATCATATAATTACTATAAGTTATAATTAATTACTATTGATCATTGGATGTGTATATGTTGGGAATATTATACCCTTTTGATCATATTTTATTTGTATTTGTTTTGGTGCATCAAAGCTAGATTTATTGAGTCTCTAGCAACTCAGCAATGTGCTAAATTTGTAAAAGTCTTGTATAGGATACTTTTGGTAAAGTAATAATAGAGTTAGGAATTGTTTTCTAAATGGTTGCTGAAGAAGCTAACAAAGCCTTTGAAGAATTGAAGAGTCGACAATATTCTGCAGGAATGAAGATTGCTGAAGAAGCTAGCAAAGCAATAAAGATATGAAAAGATAGCAAGTACTAGAAATACTTAAAGATTGCTGAGGGCACTCAGCAAGTCTCAAGTTGCTAGAAGAGTGTTGCAGACAAGTATAGCTAGCAGAAAAGTATAGTAGACTCTGAAATTTCAATAAGCTAGATCTTAGCAAGGTTGCTGAGATCTCAGCAAATGCTCAGCGGACTCAGCATAAAGTTCCTAAAGCAGCATTCCGAGAGTCTAGCAGACATGTAAAGCGAGCAAATCAAATGAAAAGACTTTCAGTCTAAGGATTATAAGGAATCTCCTAAATATGAAGGTATACATATCAAAAGTAAGAAGGATTCCTAGAATCACTAGAAGATTCGTTCTGACACTATGCCTGCGTGTCATAAAAAGAAGGAACCAGTGCAAGAGACTTGAAACGTCTCTGTGCAGCTCAGGAAAAGGAAGAAAAAGGATTGTTCGTTCACCAATTGTCTCTAACGAACAAAAGATTCAAAGTCTTGAGTCTTTGTCTATAAATAGCAAAGAATTTGTAGAAAAAAGATGAGATTGAACAATACGCAAGAATCAAGCATAAAATCTGCCGAATTTCTTTCTAAACACCTAAGAGTACGAGGTTTCGCAGAATCTATTCATGGTGATAAACACGAGATTTTGGAAGTTCATTTCTAGAGTTATCTTGGATCTCTTTCGATCCTCGAAAGAACTCAACAGTCATCCTACCCTGTAAGGTTGACTATTACGGACGTTTGCCTCAAGTTGGATAAGTTCAAGGAGGAACTCTAAAACTCCTAAGTCCAGCATTCAAGGAGGCTGCGTAGTGCGTCCTCACTCCAAGAGTTGCTGAGAAGATTGATATTGAAGGAGCTGCTTGAAGGTGCGTTGTGGCCAGATGGAGGTGCTGCCTGCAGTTAGAGATCAAGCTCAACTCTTTGTATTATGTCTTAGTGAATTCCAGTCAGCAAACTGTAGAGTGGACGTAGGAGAATTGTCCGAACCACTATAATCCTTGTGTTTTTCTTGATCTTGTTGTTGATTGTGTATTGTTAAATTGAAATCCAGCACATCAGGTGCTGGAGTATACACTGCAATCTAACTAAGAACTTCTCGAGCTTAAAACATATTTTTATAAATCCCTTAGTGAGTCAGAACCTCAGCAAGATAAGAGCAAGGGCCTTTAAATTTTTGCTGGATTTACAATTACTCTGATCTCGCGGACCAACAAGTGGTATCAGAGCCAGGTTTGTCTTTACAGACTAGCTGTTTCTGAGTCGCTTAGGACCAGATCCATTTCCTAGCATTTGTTTGTTAAGCTCAGGTACACACATATATGATGAATGTCGCAAAGCTTCCTCCCTTCAATGATGAAGAGTATGCAATGTGGAAGAAAAGGGCAACCATTCAACTAAAAAACATACATCTAGAAATGGTTGATGTTTCGGAGAGAGGTCTGATCAAGATCATGAAAGCTTGCATTGGAGAAAATGCTGAAGGACCAAACATGGTGGAGAAACCCTACAAGGTATGGGTTACTGAGGATAAAAAGAGAGGCTAGCTTGGACCCAATAGTGCATGAGCTGATCTTAAGCTCTCTACCGGAATCTCTCACTGAAGAAGCTATGCAATATGTCAATGCTAAGGAACTCTGCGACATCCAAGGCACTCTGTCTCATGAGACTGATAAAATGCGACGCAAAAAATTTCAGGTAGTAGTAGATAAATTTAATCATTCTCTATGCTGCAGGTGAAAGCATCAAATCAATGGAAGCAAGATTCAACGTCATAGTCAATGAACTGAGGAGTTTGGACAGAGTCTACGAAAATGCTGATTTGATCACGAAGATTATCTCCAAGCTGCCTAAAGTTGATTGGTTTGTAAAAACCACAACATTAAAGGAGAAGGATCTTTCAAAAATGACGACAAATGAAGGTTTATTCAACTCCAAGCCCACGAATGGGACATTCAACAAGAAAACAAGAACAAAGTTGTAAGAGCTGCAACATCAGTTGAAAACTACACGGAGGACGCAACATACTTTGTTAAAAGGAATGTTTCAGAGTGGAAACCAAAGAAGACATTCCACACAGATCGTCCTGCTCAGAGTAGATCTCAACCAAAGGAGATAGAGTGCTCCATCATTGAGCTAGAGGAACAAATGATGAAATTGCAAAAGCTTCTCTTGAAAGCTAGAGCCAAGAAGGAAGATTCTCACCCAACAGAGAGTCGCTTTTCAAAATGGACGCTGAGGTCTTGCTTTGAGTGAAACTCTCCTAACCATCTAAAGTTTTTTTTCCACGGGTAGACAAGGAGGAGAGGGAGAGAAAAAACAAATAATTGAAAAATATGCGTCAAATGTGGTCACAAAAGCTCTGCTGACCAGAACGGAAATCCCGGACATCCCCAACTACGATGATGGAAATTATTCCGCAGAAGAAGATGAGGAAGAGGCATTGATGGTGTTCATGGCCATAATAGGGGATGAGGACTATGCTGAAGAAGATCAAGAGACAAAGTCCGCCTTAGCAGTCACTAATGGAAAGGTAGAAATTTCTACTATGTCTAATTCTGCAAACATGCATAACACTGCTGAGTGATATTGCTCTGACTCAAAAGATGTTAGTATTGATCAACTCTCAAAATATTTTAAAAGTTTTATGCATTCAAAAACACTCAAGCAAATAAAAACTCCTCGCATAAATCTCAAATTTCCATTTAGAAATGAGATTAAAAAATCTAGGTCAGCAAGCGAGGAACTTCTAAAACTTAAAGCTGAGTTCTCTGTTCTTACTGAAAATTTCAAAACTTTCGAAAAGGAGAACGAAGTTTTAAAGACCAAAAACTTCGTTCAAAAACAATGTTAATGCAAATTTTCAAAAAGAACGAGAGATCTTGATGAAATTCTAGAAGCTCAAAGGAATTATAATGATTTTTACGGAATTCGCTTTGAAGAAAATGATTTAAGCAATGCTCACACTCAGCAACCAAAGAATATAGTCTTTGTTGCAGCATTTGGGTGTGTTGAACAAGGTACTAAGGATAAAGGGGATAGTGCTAAGTCTACAAAGACGGTTCAACAGAAATCTTGGCAAGTGAAAAATCCCTAGCTGACTAATCATCAAAGGTTAAAAAGGATACCTGCTAAGAAGAAGTTAGAAAAATCCTTGAACGTGACTCAGCAGATGGTTCCATCTGCTAGGAAAGCACGCTCAAAACCTAGCAAGGCTGAGCAATCTGCTAAGATTGTAAGAAAGCCAGCAAACACTCCAAGTAAGGGGAACAATTACTTGAAGCTTGAGTCTAACTCCATTTGCTTTCAAAAGACTGTGAAGGCTAAGCACACTACTACACCCCCATGCTAATTCTGTGCATTTTTTCAAAAGGAAGGGAAAGGTAGCAAGAACGATGATAAGAAGATCATAAAAATCACGAAAATCTGGATTCCAAAGGGATTGATCCAGAGAACTAATTTAGCAGGACCCGCATTTATTCAAGTACCTAAAATATAATTTGCGATTTTTCAGGAACATGATTCGGCACACAAAACTTCAAGGAACATGAATGAGTGGATCGTGGATAGTGGCTCAGCACTCATGACTGAAGAAGAAGATATTTTCACAGATCTCATAAGAGTTAGAGGACCTCCAGTTATGTTTTGCGACAATTTGAAAGGAAGGGTGATCGGAAGAGGGTGCATAGAGCAGAAAGGAATTCACATAATTAACGTGGTCCTCATCACCAACCTAAAGCACAACTTGCTGAGCATTAGCGAACTTTGTGAAAATAGGTAAGTTGTTTCCTTTGTTGATATATGTTGTGAGATTTCTTACAAGACCACAGGAGAAGTAAAGCTTAGAGGAGTCCGAAAAGGTGGACTATACATGGTAGATTTGATGGAATTATATGCTGAAAGCATTATGATTGGTATATTATATACAAGGTTGATTGGTTAATGAAATAGGAATCATGAATGTTGTATGATCATCTCCTGTCTGAATTAGCAAACATGTGTCACAAACACTCTTATCCTCTTATCTTGTTGATAGGGAGATCATACAGTGTGTAGTAGATCACGGAAGATCATATGGATCATCTGACCTAGTGAGATATAAATGGTTATCACAGCTGAGACAATCCCAGGATAGACTGTCTGCAACATACGTGACAATAAACAGCTTATCTTGGTTGCTTGGTATGCTGGTGCGGGGGTACATATTGATAGGACCTAAATTAAGATCGATTCCTTTATCAGACATTATAGGAATCTAGATCTTGGTGGCTTGATGAGATCCTAAACCTAAATGAAGGTACATAAGTATATACAAATTGTGTGTCACTTTGAGATGCAGTGAAAGGCTATAGTGGTAGCAGTTTGTGTATGATTTTATGGTACTAGAACTAGGTAACCACATCATGAATAGGATGGTGACATTGTTTGAGCAGCTCAAAAGGTTCGTCATGCTAAAATCCTACAGTTAATTAATTAAATGGCTTGTTAGAGCTTAAATTAATTAATGAATGTCTGTAACCTTAAATGTAGGGATATACCGAGCCTATACAACCCATTCCTCACCAAGTGGTAGCAAATAGGTAGGACAGTGTTGATTCTCTGGTGGTATGAATCAATATTAATTAATTAATTAATTATATTCTGGGTTGAATATTGGAATTAATTAATTTAATAGACCTTATTTTCTATTTGCATTCTGGTCCCTGGTCTGGCCCATGAAAGCTCAGGCCCATCTAGAGATCAAAAATTCCTATAAATAGGCTTCAGTTTCTTAGATCACAACACACCACAAGATCATAAGTTGAAAAATAGCAGACCAAAAATTGGGAGTTGTGATCGACTAGGTCTGACAAACGAGGAGGAAATTCTGCTTCTCGATCGGCAAGGAATCCAAAGGGAATCTTCACCAGATTTTTGGATCGGAGCTTGGATACAGATATGAAGATCAAATCTGGAGGATCATTGTCTATTTCGTTCTCCTCAATTATTTTAAATTAATTTTATTAATTTCATAGATCTAATTCCTTTATTTGATAGGAATAAATCTTGTTATGTGGGAAAAAGGATCAAAGATCAAATCTCTGCGCATCACGTTCTTTAGTTTCTACAATCCATGTATTCCACATAAACCTTCTTATGTATATTCAATAAGAGCATGCTAGGATTAATCATAGGAATACCAATTATTTTCTATACCCAATTATCGATCATGTGCTTATATGGATTTAAGTGATAAAATTCATAGTATTCAAAATCCCTTCAATTGGTATCAGAGCCACGTTCATTTAATTGGCTCTATCGGAAAGAAATATATTGCCTATGATTATGCATGATTGTTATTATTGACTTGCTATGAATGAATTGTTTTGGATTGTATGGTTTTTGTTTCTCGTAGTTCTCGGGTTAATTTACTTTTTTATATGGATTAATTTTTCACGCACGCGATAAAATCCGTGGTTAGATTTATATTTCAAAATAGTAGTAGGATTTTTTCCCTTGTAATTTTTTATTTCAATTTAAATCTGTAAAACAAAAAACACGAAGAACGATGGGTCGCATGATGCATTGCGGTGGCGCAAGACGGCGCTGGCACGGCAGGGGGCTGTGCACGGCTGTTGTGAAACTGTGACAAGCAGCACCAATGGTGGTGGTGGACGCAACAACCAGCAAGGGGCAGGGTAGCTGCGTCCGGCGGTGCACCCCTGCTGAACCCAAGGGTTCGCCACACACAGGTAGCAGCTCGCGCACTCAAGCATAGTTGTGGAGGCAGGCAGCGAGTTATCTGGATGGCACAACGGCGTGACGGCAAGCATCGGCGGAGATGATGATCGGGCGTAGGAGGGCGCACGCGCACGGCGAAGCTCTAGGCATCGTGCGCGCGCAGGACCTCTATTGCCCTGCGTGCGTTTGCAGCGGCTCTCGCTCCTTCCTTGGACGACGTCTGAAGGGATTTTTTGTGAACTGAATCACAAATCCAATAGCCGAGATCATTAATTGGAATATAAAAAATAATTACGATGCCTATGATTAATCGTAGCATGCTCCTATCGATTATGCATAAGGGGGTTTTTGCGGGATACCTAGATTGTAGATCCTGAAGAACGTAGTGTGCAGAGATTTGATCCTCGATCCTCTTTCTTGCGCACCAATATTTATTCATATTAGATCAAGGAATTAAATCTTTGAAATTAAATAATTAATTTCAAAAACAAAATGGGAGAGAAGAAAGAACCCGATCCTCTTGATATGATCTTCTAATCTGTATCCCAACTCTAATCCGAATATTTGTTGAAGATTTCATTCGGATTCCTTTGCCGGTTGAGAAGTAAAATTTCCTCCTCATTTCTCAGATCTAGTCGATCACACACAACTCCCAAATCCTGGTTTGCTGTGTTGCAACATATGATCTTCTGTTGTGTTGTGATCTGAGATCCTGAGGCTTATTTATAGGAAATTCTGGACTTCTATTTGGCCTGAGTTTTCATGGGCCTGAATGCAAATAGCAAATAAGGTCTATCAATCAATTAATTCTCATATTCAACCCATAATATAATTAATTAATTAATTAATATTGACTCATTCCACCAGAGAATCAATCTTGTCATACCTATTTGCTACCACGCTTTGAGGTACGGATTGCATGGGCTTGGTATATCCCCACATTTAAGGTTAAAAACATTCGTTAATTAATTTAGGCTCTGACAAACTATTTAATTAATTAACATCTTATATTCCTGAGTCAATCCACTCAACTCTTTTTCACTTATGCTTGAACTTAATTAGCTTGCAGGACTTTAGCATAACGAACCTTCTGAGCTGCTCAGGGAATGTCACCCTCCTATACTGGATGTGGTTACCTAGTTCCAGTACCAGACAGTCATACACAAACGGCTATCACCCAAGATGCAGATATACAAGCTCAACTAGAGCCTTTCATTGCAACTCAGTGTGATACACAATATGTATATACTTCTGTACTTTCATTTAGATTTAGCATTTCATCAAGCCATAAAGATCTAGATTCTTTTAATGTCAGATAAAAGAATCAATCTCAACTTAAGTCCTTATCAATGCATGCCCCACACAAGCATACCAAGCCATCCAAGATAAGATGCTTATTACTGCGTATGCTGCAGCCTACATCAACAGTCTATCCTGGGACTATCTTAGCTGTGATAACTATTTATATCTCGCTAGGTCAAATGATCCATACGATCTTCTGTTATCTACTACACACTGTATGATCTCCCTATCGACGATATAAGAGCATAAGAGTGTTTGTGACACATGTTTGTTAATTCAGACAGGAGATGAACATAAAACATTTATGATTCCCAGTATATTAACCAATCGACCTTGTACTTAATATACCAATCATATGCTTTCAGTATATAAATCCATCATCATCGACGATGGTGGCGACTTGGGACAGAGATGGACTTCTAAGGGGGATCAACGCAGTGCTGGTAGCACGGCCGTGTGTGGTGCAAACTGTAGGGTTTGCGCCCACAGCTCTGAGCGAACACCGGTGCATCTCCCACACGTGGTTCTCTGGCCAGCAGTGGCAAAGGACGTAGGAGAAGCAAGTGGCTGGCGTGGGCGACGCCGGAGCAGGCCAGGGCGCTGGTAGGTGCAGCGGACGACAGTCGTAGAAGGGAGCGCAGGTTGTAAACCGTTCAGTTGCTACACGTCTCCAGGGTCTCTCTAGCGGCGGTGGCCCATCAGGCCATGTTTTCGCGGGTTATTGGGCTTGTAATGTGTGCTCAGACCCAAGATGTGTTAACAGGCCCAGTTGTCCTATTTTCTGACAGATCGAATCTTGGAGGCCCAATTTTAAAAAAATAAATCAGATCTTAGTCCAAGCAGTGGGAGCCCCGTTGAAGATCTGTAAATAAATCCAAATTGTAATAGATATGATTTATTTTTAAATTTGTATCATGAGGCCATGAGGATATTTTTTATTTGTTTTATTATTCGTTCTTGCATGATATATGTGTTTAATTAATTGCGCAGCATCCAAGCATGTTGTAGATAATAGGAGCACGTTTAATGCTTTTATTTACATCTTTAAAGCATGCTTATGTGATTTATTTTATGTAATTAAATTATAACAATAAATTCGGGGTTCATGCATTGCTTGATAGAATTTTAGCAATGTTATAATTTATGGCTACATAAAATAATCTGTGCAATTGAACCTTATGAAGTTAAAATTACTAAGTTGTTTATTTTAAGATAAAACCTCCACAAAATGCTCCCTTACTGGAAGTGGGTAATTTATTAGGTAAACGTCTACATGTGTAGCTTACTTAATTTATTATTTATAAGTTCTAATAGATGAGATTTCTTAAAACAAGCATTTAATTCATGTGAGAAGTGGGAGCTCATGCGTAAACGTCTACATGTGTAGTTTGCTTATAGAATTTTCATAAGTTCTCTAGGGATTGAATTAAGTGTGACAATCTTAATATAAGAGATCAGGGTGTGTCCTAGTAGATCTTTATATGGGAGGGTTGGCTTTGGTGGTATGCTAGCTTGGATATTGTCCACAGTATAACTCATTTGTGATGTCCCTGCTCAATAAGATAATATGGTCTTAGTTAGTCTCTGATTATTAATTCCATTTGTCTAAGGAATCCTGACATGGATTGGAATTAAAGGACATGAATTGAAATATACAATCTGGTCAAGTGTTTTGTTGTAAACGTCCACATGTGTGGCTTGCATAGTAATACTTAGGCAAATTGGAGGAAACATTAATATCATTTTATCGTAACGTTTTAATATTTATATATTTCAATTCTTTGTGATTATGTTTTAATTTCTGCTTTTTTTATTGTTTTCAGACATGTCTACTGCTCATGTTGTAAACCTCTTAACACTGAACCCTTTAACTGGTCCAAAGTTTCCTAAGTGGAAGTATTGCTTCATAAACATTCTCTCCTCTGCGAACCATGCCTATGTACTTTCTATAGATCCAGTCTTGGAAATGTTTTATTTATGAGCAACAATTCTATTACAGATGGAAGACTTCTGATGATTTTGCTTATTTCTTCATAATGAACAGACTGTCTAGAGAATTAAGGCTCAAGTACAGGAAATTCCAAATTGTTGTTGAGATCTGGAGGGATATCCTGAAAGTATATAGGAAGGTGAGACGAATTATCAGTTATGATGTTGTAAAGGACCTTGTTTGCAAGAAGATGACTAAGGGCAGTTAGATAATTTTGTATTTCATGAGTATGGTGAAGATCATGAGAAAGTATAAGAAGAGAGGTGGACAAATTAATGATCGGATGGAGATTAACATTGTCCTGAACTCTCGCTCTGATACTTTTGATGATTTCATCAAGTCTCTTGCTGGCAGGCATGAGTTTCCTCTTGTTGAGTTACTCAGGGCACTGATGCAAGAAGAGTTTGACATCATGGCATTCGATTTTGCTCCAAGTTTGTCAGCTTTTGACAAGGCAGTTGCTGAAGAAAAAGAAATGCTTGAAAGGTTAGATAAAGATGATGAGGCAGAAGTCATCACCAGGCCATGCAAGCGCAAGCGAAGTGAAAAAGTAAATTGTCTAGTGCCTGGTACGGGAAGACAAGTATGTCATGTGCATTTATAATGGAAACCTGCTTAGAATTAGTTTCTACCTATTCATGGGTAGTGGATACTAGAGCTACTGATCGGCAAGAAATCCGAAGGGAAACTTAACTAGATTTTTGAATGGGAGCTTAGATACATATTAGAAGATCAGATCTAGAGGATCGTTTTCTATTTCTCTCTCCTCATGTTTTTGGAATTAATTTTATTAATTTCATAGATTTAATTCCTTTATCTGATAGAAAAAAATCTTGTTGCGCGGGAAAGAGTATCAATGATCAAATCTCTGCGCATCGCATTCTTCAGTTTCTACAATCCAGGTGTTCTGCATAAACCTTCTTATACATATTCAATATGAGCATGCTAGGATTAATCATAGGCATTGCAATTATTTTTGATACCCAATTATCGATCCTGTGCTTATATGGATTTAAGTGATTTAATTCAAAGTATTCAAAATCCCTTTAAGATTGGCTAAGCGGAAAACAAAATTCATGTTTCATCGCATTCAACAAAGATGAAACAAATTGGCTATAGCACAAGAGTTTGAATCACCTAAATTTCAGAACCATCACTTACATAGCCAAGAACGATATTGTTGAAGGATTGCCAAAAGAAACCTTCAGAAAGAAAGATGTGTGTAAAACTTGCCAGCAAGGGAAGCAAACCAAAGCAACCTTCAAGTCCAATCCAGAAAACTCCACCTCTTAAAGAATCTTTGAGCTGCTCCACATGGATCTATTTTGCCCAGCCACTCCACCCACTGTAGGTAACAAAAACTATTCACTGGTTGTGGTTGATGACTATTCCAGATACACATGGGTGAAATTGCTGAAAACCGAAGATGAAGTCAAGATGACCCTACCAGAGCTCATTTTGCGAATCCAAAAATGAGGTCATAGTAAGAAGGATCAGATCTGACAATGGTACAGAGTTCTGGAACGGAGCATTAATGGTTTTTCGCGCCGATGCTGGGATAGGACATGAAAGGTCTACTGCTAGAACACCCCATCAAAATGGCTTAGCAAAGAGAAAGAACAAAACGCTGAAGGAAGCCGTAAGGACCACGCATGCTAATAGAAACCTTGGTCAAAGATACTAGGGAGAAGTTGTGATGACAACATGCTACACTCAAAATAGAAGTGGACTGAATGCTTTGTTCAACAAAACCCCCTACAAAATCTACCATAGTCTTAATGCTTCTCTCGCTCACTTTCGTGCTTTTGGTTCACCATGTTATCCATAACAATGGGAAGTCAAAGTTGAGCAATTTCTTTTCCAAAGCTGATGAAGGAGTGTTCCTAGGCTATGGACATCCTACACATAAGGGTTATAGAGAGCTGAACAAGACAATCGATCTTGTGGAAATAACATGTAATGTTAATTTTGATGAAGCTATCCTAGTGCGCAGGACTGTGAAAGAGCAAGGAGAAGTTATTCAGGAGACCATTGATGTCAATGGACAATTGGGGTCGAATTTTTCCGATGCTGAATCGATTACTTTGACTAGGTCTATGAGTGAAAACACATCTCCTCAGGGAACCTTGGTTGGTCAACAAACAACTGGGGAGGCCGGTTATGCAAAAGGCATTGTTGAGGCTTCACAGAGTAAATCGCTAAAGGAAAACATACATCAAGAGGGAACTATGGAAGGATGATTCATTTGAAGACGAAGATTCTAATGAAAATCCTACTAGAAATGGCGAAAAGCCTGCCGAAGATAACATTGTTGATGATGCACTGGAGCAGTCTGCTGAGGGAACAATCGTTACTATTCCAGCGGACACCAATCCAGCAGATGAAATCCAAGATGACGATAACTAAACAAGAGGCCTTGAGAATTTTTAAAATTTTTAGCTTTTTGATGTTCCTGTTGCAGGAACTTCAACTACAGGACCCAGAAGCCAATCCATTCCAATCACTGAGTTATCAATGCCAATGTGGTTGCTGAAGAATCACCCAGCAGATGCAATATTGGATGATCATACAAATCCAGTACGCACCATAAAAAGTTCTATGGTAGCCTATTAAATCTCACAAACGAAACCAACAAAGGTTGCTGAAGCTTTACAATCTGCCGATTGGATTAATGCAATGCAAGAAGAGCTATTGGAGTTCACTCGCAATCATGTCTGGAACTTAGTGGAACACCCAACTCACCAATTAGTAATTATCACAAAGTGGGTATTCAAAAATAAGCGAGATGAGAATGGAATCAACGTGAGAAATAAAGCAAGGCTCGTAGCCAAAGGATACGCTCAATGTGAAGGAATCGATTTTGATGAGACATTGCCCCAGTGGCTCGATTGGAAGCAATCAGATTACTCCTTGCATATGCTGAACATCATTACTTCACTGTGTTTCAAATGGATGTCAAGAGCGCGTTCCTAAATGGAGAACTCAAGGAGGAAGTCTACGTGGTGCATCCTCCCGTGTTTGAGCAAGGTGACAAGGTGTACAAGTTGAAAAAGACACTATATAGATTAAAGCAAGCTCCTAGAGCTTGGTACGAGAGACTTTCTCAATTCTTTTTGAGCAATGCATTTCGGAAAGGGAAGATTGACCTTACACTCTTTCTAATCAAGGATGCTGAAGACATATTGCTAGTGCAAATATACGTGGATGATATTATATTTGGTTCTAAGAATCTAACCCTATGTGAAAAATTTGCACAACTTATGCAGAATCATTTTCAAATGTGCATGATGGGAAAGATGTCCTATTTCCTAGGCTTACAAGTTCAGCAATCCAGTGAAGGGATCTTTATACATTAGAAGAAATATACAAAAGATCTCATCAACAAATATTGCCTACAAAAAACTAAGACTCTGCGGATACCCATGAGCCCAGCTTGATGAGGAAGGAAAATCCATCAATCCAACAGCATACAGAGGTATAATATTTTCCTTATTGTATCTCACGACCAGCAGGCCAAATATTTTGTATGTTGTAGGTGTGTGAGCTAGGTATAAAGCAAATCCGTAAAATTCACACATGGAGTCAGCAAAATGAATCGTCAAGTACTTTAAAGGAATATAATCGCTTAGAATTTGGTATCCCAAGCTGTTTAGCAAAAAGCAACATTCAGTAGCAACATTTACAACATAAGCTGAATACGTAGCTGTTGGTAGTTGTTGTACACAGGTGTTATGGATCAAACAACAACTTCAAGATTATGAAGTCAACACTGGTTGTGTTCTGATTTAATGTAACAACAATAGTGCAATGTGCATCACAAAAAATCCAGTACACCACTCAAGGACCAAGCACATCGATATCAAATATTATTTCATCCGAGATCATGTGGAGAAGGGCATTTCTGTGGAATATATTTGAATCGATGATCAACTTGTTGACATCTTCACCAAACATCTACAAGAGAGCAGATTCAAAAAGCTATGACTCAAACTTGGCTTGCTGGAGTTGGATGATATAATGGAAGAATGAGTCTGAGCTCTCATTCTGTTTCTGGTCTTCTAGGATTTCTGGAATTGATGCGGATTAAAGTGTGTCCAAGCTCATGCTTTCGAGATTTTGATGTTTAGCAATCATTTGGATTTCTGCCGTATGTAGTTTGTGAAGGGATTCGTGAACTGAATCACGAAGTTCGTTTGCCAGGATCGTTAATTGGAATATCAAAAATAAATTCTTATGCCTATGATTATTCCTAGCATGCTCCTATTGATTAAGCATAAAGAAGGTTTATATGGAATACCTGGATTGCGAAACCCTGAAGAACGAGTGCGCGGAGATTCCTCTTGATCTCTTTTCCACGCGCAAAGATTAATTCCCTAACAGATAAAAGGAATTAAATCTGATGAAAATATGATGATATTTTTGAAAACTGAAGAGGGAGAGAAGAAAGAAGATCCTCCTGATCTGATCTTCTGATTTGTATCCCAACTCAATCTGAATATCTGGTGAAGATGCCCTTCAGATTCCTTGCCCGGTTGAGAAGCAGAATTTCCTCCTCGTTTCTCAGATCTAGTCGATCACCATAGCTCCCAAATTCTGGTTTGTTGTGTGCAACTTATGATCTTGTGGTGTGTTGAGATCTGAGGAACTGAGGCCTATTTATAGTAAAATACTGGACTTCTATTGGGCATGAGTTTCAAGGGCCAGACTAGGGACCAGAATGCAAATAGCAAATAAGGCCTATCAATTAATTAATTCCCATATTCAACCCAGAATGTAATTAATTAATTAATATTGATATATTCCACTAGAGAATCAATACTGTTCTACCTATTTGCTACCACGTTTTGAGGTACGGGTTGCATGGGCTCGCTTTATCCCCACATTTAAGGTTACAGACATTCGTTAATTAATTTAAGCTCTGACAAGCTATTTAATTTATTAACATCTTATATTCCTGAGTCAATCCACTCAAACCTTTTCACTTATGCTTGAACTTAATCAGCCTGCAGGACTTTAGCATAACGAACCTTTTGAGCTGCTTAGGGAATGTCACCATCCTATACTGGATGTGGTTACCTAGTTCCGGTACCAAATAGTTATACACAAACTGCTATCACCCAAGATACAGATATACAAGCTCAACTAGAGCGTTTCACTGCAACTCAAAGTGATACACAATCTACAAATACTTCCGTACCTTCATTTAGGTTTAAGATTTCATCAAGCCATAGAGATATGGATTCTTTTTATATCAGATAAAAGAATCGATCTCGACTTAGGTCCTTATCAATGTGTGCCCCAAACCACCGTACCAAGCCATCCAAGATAAGATGCTTATTACTGGGTATGCTGCAGCCTACACCGACAGTTTATCCTAGAACTGTCTCAGCTGTGATAACCTTTTTTTATCTTGCTAGGTCAAACGATCCATGCGATCTTCCGTGGTCTACTACACACCGTATGATCTCCCTATCGACGAGATAAGAGGATAATTGCGTTTGTAACACATTTTTGTTAATTCAGACAGGAGATGAACATACAACATTTATGATTCCCAGTATATTAACCAATCGACCTTGTACATAATATACCAATCATAATGATTTCAGTATATAAATCCCTCAATCTCCCACTTATACTCAAAGCATTATACAGGTGCTTTCCTGAGTATAACGCGTCTAAACTAATCTAGCTATTACATCCATCATTCTACGTGGCTGGCTTTGCCCTTAGCTCAATGTTACGTACATGCATCTCGTAGACATTCTGAGGCATAACTTTTGTGAATGGATCCGCTAGATTATCTTTTGTATCAATCTTCTCTACTAGCACATCACCCCTGCCTACGATTTCTCGTATAATATGGTACTTCCTTTCAATGTGTTTTGTTGCTTTGTGAGTCCGTGGTTCCTTTGAATTAGCCACAGCTCCCGAATTATCTCAATATACAGTGATGGTCTTGGGCAGCTTACGAATCACATCCAACTCCAGAAGGAAGTTTCGAAACCATACTACTTCTTTTGAAGCTTCAGAAGCTGCCACATATTTTGCTTCCATGGTGGAGTCAGCAATGCACTTCTGCTTTGCACTTCTCCATGATATGGCCCCACCTCCCAATGTAAACACATAGCCAGAGGTGAACTTCTTTTCGTCTCGGTCTGCCTGGAAATCGGAATTAGTATAACCCATAGGGCACAACTACTCACACTGATAGACGAGACAATAGTCTCTAGTCCTTTTCAAGTATTTGAGTATGTGCTTTACCGCGGTCCAATGCGCCTGTCCAGGGTTAGACTGGTATCTTGCTACCATGCCTACAACAAAGCAGATATCTGGCCTCGTACATAGCATTGCATACATGAGGATCCCCATGGCCGATGCATAAAGCACGTTGCTCATCTCATCTTTCTCCTTTTGTGTCATTGGACACTTATCCTTGGAAAGATGTATGCCATGTGTGAAGGGTAACAGACCTTTCTTGGCAGTTTGGCTGCTGAAACGGACAATCACAGTATCCACATATGATCCTTGAGACAAGGTTAGCATCCTCCTATTGCGCTCCCGCAGTACTTTTACCCCTAGGATGTATCCTGTCTCCCCAAGGTCCTTCATATGAATCTGTTCGGATAACCACCTTTTTATGCCCGACAATACTTCTACATTGTCACCAAATAGGAGAATATCATCTACTTAAAGTGCAAGAAATACCACGCTTCCACTGACACATAGACGGTACACGCAACTCTCGTTTGAACATTGTGAAAATCCATAGGACTTAACTGTTTCATAAAAACGCAAATTCCATTATCGTGAAGCTTTTTTAAGTCCATACAACGACTTCTTTAGCTTCCAGACCAAATGTTCTGCTCCCTTCTACACATAACCTTTTGGTTGTTGCATATAGATGTCCCTACCTTCTTCAAGCTACCTATTTAGAAACACGGTTTTGACATCCATCTGCCAAATCTCTAGGTCCTTATGTGCTGCTGTGGCTAGGAGTATACGAATGGACTTAAGCATGGCTACCAGTGAGAAGGTCTCGTCATAGTCTACACCTTCTTTCTAACTATAACCCTTCGCCACCAGCGTTGCTTTGAAAGCTGTAATTTCACCATTCGCTCCTTTCTTTCTTTTGTATATCGATTTGCACCCTATGGCTCGATAGCCATCTGGCAAATCAGTTTTCTGGTATACATCAATAGCCGTAATGGATTCTATTTCCAAATCCATGGCGATCAGCCATTTGTCTGCATCTTTATCCGATACCGCCTCATCATATATCCAGGGATCGGTATCATCCAGTCCATTTTCCAGGATCAAGTCAGAGGACTCTTCCACGCACATATACCTCTCGGGTTTGTGGACAACCCTCCCACTGGGACGAGGCATTTGGACCGTGTCAGTAGTTAGTCCCATACCTTGCATTAGTGGCAGTGTTGGTTTTGCCTCACCTATTACAGGTGGATTTACCACTACACTGGGCTTTCCTGATGGAATCGCCTCCTTATCCTCAAGCTCGTGGAGGATAATTTCACTCTTGGATCTGTGGTTTCTTACATATTCATCCTCCAAGAATCTTGTATTGGTACTGACAACCACTTTCTGATTCTCAGAACAATAAAAGTAACCACCTTTCATTTGCCTGGGATATCCTACAAACAACATCAGCTTACACCTACTTTCTAACTTATCAGGTTCCTTTGTCAGCATATATGCTAGACAACCCCAAACCCTCACTCTGTTCAAACTTGGTTTTCGCCCATACAAGAGTTCCAGAGGCGTTTTAGGAACTGATTTAGAACGTACCAGGTTAAGCAAATAGGCCGCTGTCTCCAAGGCATATCCCCAAAATGAAATCGGCAAGTTTTTATAACTCATCATTGACCTGACCATTTCCAAGAGAGTTCTATTTCTTCTTTCCGCTACACCATTTTGTTGAGGGGTTCCTGGTGCAGTCCACTAGGATGTAATCCCGTTTTCTAAAAAGTACTGCAAGAACTCATTACTGAGGTATTCTCCACCACGATCTGATCTTAGTGTCTTGATAGTCTTACCTAGCTTCTTCTCTACCTCGGTCCTAAATTCTTTGAATTTCTCAAAGCATTCGAACTTATGGCGAAATAAATAGACATATCCGAATCTTGAGTAATCGTCAATGAATGTGGCGAAGTACTCATAACCTCCACGAGCTTGCGTGGCCATTGGTCCACTTAAGTCAGAATGGATCAATTCCAACACATCCTCTACTCGAGACTGACTTGCCTTAAAAGGCATGGTCGTCATCTTTCCCTCTATATAGGATTCACAGATTTGATGCGGTACCACTTGAAAAGAATCCAAGAGCCCATCGCATGCTAATCTTTTAATCCTCTTTAGATTGATGTGACCTAGTCTCAAGTGCCAGAGATACGTTTGATCCTCATCGGAAGAAAACTTTCTCTTTAAATGATTATTATTATTGGATGAGTTTGCAACATTCACCGAAGATTTATGCATACAATCAATGATATAGAGAGAGTCAATCAGTTTTCCACGACAGATAACACCGTTATTACCAATGATTGAAACTCCACTATAAAAAACAACTGAATATCCATCATTAAATAACTTGGAAACTGAAATTAAGTTCCGCCAAAAAACCAACACATATAAAACATCTCTCAAAGTCAAAACATTGTTTTAAAAGAATAAAGTAAAATCTCTAATGGCTACTGCTGAGACTCGCTCTCTGCTTCCCATTGAGATGGTAATCTCATCATGCTGCAGTTGCCTTGTCGGCCTGAACCCCTGCAAAGTATAACAAACATGATCAGTAGCTCCAGTATCCACTACCCAAGAATGGGTAGAAACCGATGCTAAACATGTTTCCATTATAAATGCACATGACGTACCTTTTCTACCCGTGCTAGGCACTAGACAATCTAATTCACTTCGCTTGCGTTTGCATGGCCTGATGACGTCTTCTGCCAGATCAACTTCATCTAACCTTTTAAGCATTTCTTTTGCTTCAGCAACAGTCTTGTCAAAAGCTGACAAAGTTGTAGCAAACTCTAATGCTATCAGGTCAGATTCCTCTCGCATCAGGATCGAGAGTAACTCAGGAAGAGTAAACTCGTGCCTGCTACCAAGGGACTCGATGAAATCATTATAAGAATTAGATAGAGAGTGCAGGACAATGTTTATTTCTGCCCGCTTACTAATTCGTCCACCTCTCTTTCTGTACTTTCTCATAATTCTCATCATACTGACAAAGTGCAGAATCAACGAACTCCCATCAGTCATCCTCTTGCAGACCAGGTCATCCACAAGATCATAACTGACAGTTTGTCTTACCTTCCCATATACTTTCACAAGGTCCCTCCATATCTCAACAGCACTCTGGTACTTCTTGTACTTGAGCTTTAACTCTCTAAACAGACTGTTCATGATGAGTCTGCGGGAAATCTCATCAGAAGCTACCCATTTGTCATAGAATTCTCGCTCATAGTCAGTACAGCTCCAATACTTGGGAGATAGAGGATCCATGTAAAGCACATGGGCATGTTTTGCAGTGCAGAGTATTTCCATGAAGCAAAACTTCCATTCAGGAAAATTCGGACCAATTAAAGGGTTTGATATTAGGAGGTTGACAACGTGAGCAATAGACATGTCTGAAAACAATAAATTGAAGCAAAAATTAAAACATAGTCGCAAATAATTGAAACAAGTAAATATTGAAACCTTATGATAAAACAATATTAATGTTTCCTCCAATTTGCCTAAGTATTACTATTGAAAGCCACACATGTGGAGGTTTACAACAAAACACTTTATCGAATTGCATCTTTCACTTCCAGTCCTTTTCCATGCCCGGGTTCATTTGACAAATGGAATTCATAATTGGAGACTAACTTAAGACTATATTATCATTTAATTCAATCCCTAGAGAACTTATGAAAATTCAATACGCAAGCTACACATGTAGACGTTTACGCATGAACTCCCACTTCTCACATGAAATAAATGTTTGTTTTAAGAAATCCTATCTATTAGAACTTATGAATAATAAGTAAGCTACACATGTAGACGTTTACCTAATAAATTACCCACTTCCAATAAAGGATCGCTTTTGATGTTTAGCAATCATTTGGATTTCTGCCTTATGCAGTTTGTGAAGGGATTCGTGAACTGAATCACGAAGTCCGTTAGCCCGGATCGTTAATTAAAATATAAAAAATAAATTTGTTATGTCTATGATTATTCCTAGCATGCTCCTATTGATTATGCATAAAGAAGGGTTATGCGGATACCTGGATTGCGAAACCCTGAAGAACGAGTGAGCGGAGATTCCTCTTGATCTCTTTTCCAAGGGCGAAGATTAATTCCTAACAGATAAAAAGAATTAAATCTGATGAAAATATGATGATATTTTCGAAAACAGAAGAGGGAGTGAAGAAAGAAGATCCTCCTGATCTGATCTTCTGATCTGTATCCCAACTCAATCTAAATATCTGGTGAAGATTCCCTTCAGATTCCTTGCCTGGTTGAGAAGCAGAATTTCCTCCTCGTTTCTCAGATCTAGTCGATCACCACAGCTCCTAAATTTTGGTTTGCTGTGTGCAACTTATGATCTTGTAGTGTGTTGAGATCTGAGGAACTGAGGCTTATTTATAGGAAAATACTGGACTTCTATTGGGCATGAGTTTCATGGGCCAGACCAGGGACCAAAATGCAAATAGCAAATAAGGCCTATCAATTAATTAATTCCCATATTCAACTTAAAATATAATTAATTAATTAATATTGATTCATTACACCAGAGAATCAATATTGTCCTACTTATTTGCTACCACGTTTTGAGTTACGGGTTGCATGGGCTCGGTTTATCCCCACATTCAAGGTTACAGACATTCGTTAATTTATTTGAGCTCTGACAAGCTATTTAATTAATTAACATCGTATATTCCAGAGTCAATCCACTCAAACATTTTCACTTATGCTTGAACTTAATCAGCCTGCGGGACTTTAGCATAACGAACCTTTTGAGCTGCTCAGGGAATGTCACCATCCTATACTGGATGTGGTTACCTAGTTCCGATACCAGACAGTCATACACAAACTACAATCACCCAAGATACAGATATACAAGCTCAACAAGAGCCTTTCACTGCAATTCAAAGTGATATACAATCTGCATTTACTTCCGTACCTTCATTTAGGTTTAAGATCTCATCAAGCCATAGAGATATGGATTCTTTTAATGTCAGATAAAAGAATCAATCTCGACTTAGGTCCTTATCAATGTGTGCCCCACACCAGCATACCAAGCCATCCAAGATAAGATGCTTATTACTGCGTATGCTACAGCCTACACCGACAGTTTATCCTGGAACTGTCTCAGCTGTGATAACCTTTTTTATCTTGCTAGGTCAAATGATCCATGTGATCTTCCGTGATCTACTACACACCGTATGATCTCCCTATCGACGAGATAAGAGGATAATTGCGTTTGCGACACGTGTTTGTTAATTCAGACAGGTTATGCACATACAACATTTATGATTCCCAGTATATTAACCAATCGACCTTGTACATAATATACCAATCATAATGCTTTCAGTATATAAATCCATCGGTTTGCCGAGTTACTATTGCTGCGATGGACTGCTAAGGAGTCATAATTGTTAAATGCAAAAATTGCTGAATTTTTGTTCTATGATTATGTTTGTTGAGTCCAATCTCTCAGCGGAATCCATTGTGTTTGCTGAGTACAAGTTCTCAGCAAAGTCCCTATTAGTTGCTTAGTCCAAGCTCTCAGCAGACTACTTATGTTTAATATGTCACTTGCTAGCAAATCCTATTACGCAAACGCAATCCACCGATTAGAATTCAAATATCTTGGAAAGCAGGAGTATTCAATTGAAGGAAGTGGTTGCTACAAGCAACATTAAATGCGGGATTAATACATGAAAGGGTGGCCAAGAATGAGACATTGCCACATCGACCACGCGTGCACTTTTAATCATTGTGGGCCAAATGCAAAAAGTCTCACCAGTCCACATTCGTTGATGTTTCCAACTAGACGTTTCGCCCCAACCGTTCGATCAAAACTCCACCCTTCTATATAAAAAGGGATAATTTGGGATTTATTCAAACCCTACTGCACTCTGAATATTTACTTACATCTTAAACATTCTCTATTTGACTTCGACCTTTTGATTTATCTGAGTTCAGAAAATTACTTTAATGGCAGAATATTCAAGCCGTTCTAGTCCCCTAGCAAAAACATCTTGCCGAGCAACTGCTCGTGCTATTGCACAGGAAGAACACATGCCAACGTTTACTGGCATTTTCAAATAGGAGCATATCGATGATTCAATAGGGCATGGACGTCTGATTTCCATAGCCAATGAGAAAAAGGAGTGCACTCTTACTAATGCACACAAGAGGATTGCACAAGTTCAGAAAGATGAAATCCTCTATGAGCCGTTGTGCGCAAATCATTTTCCTCCGTAGATTCTGAATAGGCTCAGGAGTGAGGGATTGCTGAAATATATGACTACAGAACCACTGAGGTTCAGGCCGCATATGGTGGTGGAGTTCTACGCTAGAGCAATCATCGCTAAAGATGAGTCGTTGTTTACTACATGTGTCTTTCGAACAATGATCAAGGTGAACCCGCAAGTTCATGCTGTTAAATATGGGCTAGGGAATGAAGGAGACAACATCGCCACTTACAAGGTTCGAACAATGATCAAAGTGAACCCGCAAGTTCATGGTGTCAAATATGGGCTAGGGAATGAAGGAGACAACATCGCACTTATAAGGTTGGTGACAAGGATAAGATGAAAAATCATTGGCTGCAGTGGAAGCAGGAGCAATATGCTGAAAAGCTGTGGAAGGTTGCCACGCCTATCAAAATGCTCACTGAATCGCACAAGGATTATATAAAAATAATTGCAATTTTTTAAAATTTAATTTGAATCCACTTTCATGTTATCCATATGCTCTCTTTTTAAGTGGAAATTCTCAAAGAAATACAAGAAAAAAAATAATTAATTGAGCATTAAATATAATTATTATGGAGAAATATATTTAATTGAGCATGAAATTAGGAAATTCCTTACATAACAAATTAAAATATGTCTTATTTTTCTTCTTAAAACACCCTTAAGATAAATTAAATAAAAAAAATTGTGTGCGACGTGTTATTATTTTAGCCATCAGATAAAGAAAATAGATATCTGGATCTTAGGTCATAGTTCATACATATATATATCATGCTAAAAGTTAGTTTGTGTTAAATAGGAATGAATCTACACCATTCATCTCAAAATTTTAATGATTGAGAAAACATGATTTATAAAGCAATCAACACGAACAAAAATTATACTTAATTTTTTAATCTTTGATGTTTTAATCTCAACCATTAATGCATTAATATAAATACAAATATTTAAATATCTTCGAAGGAGCTTGAACTCATAACTTATTGGTCACAAGCAAAATACTTCATCACTACATCCCGAACAGATGTCTATGTTATTATTATTATTTTTTTATTAAGTATATTCTATAATATCTAACACCTTTATTCTCTTGTGCGTAGTTTTAATAATATTGAGTTTTAAAAGTAGGATGAAAATGAAAGTGGAAAAAAAAATAGTGAGAAATAAAATTCTTCATTTAATTACATATAGTAATTTGCTATTCAATTGAATTTCCTCTCTCTATTGTGCACCTTCTCTGTGTCATCTCACCATCTCTTTTTTATTTGGCAGTTTTGGAATCCATCATCTTTCCTAGGGTACTAATCGTGGACGAAATCTAAAAAATTTAAGATCTCGCCATATGCGCGCCATATCAATATATTTTATAAATATCCACATCAATATATATTGGGAATCATTTTTGTAATTGTCCCTTTAGGATCAAATTTGTAATAGGTTTTGTTGAATCAAAGCCTTAGCATTTGGTCGATCATTGTTGAATTCTAGCATAGTCTAGCAACTCTTGTAATGTCCTGTATAGGCTAAAGTATTGAGTTGTAATAGATTAGGTTGCTAGAAGTATTTCTAGCAGATTGCTAGAGAAGGCTAACACTTGCTGGAAGACAAAGAGATAGCAGAATGCTGAGAAGTCAGCATTCGCTAGCACATAGCAGAATGCTAAAAGGATTAGCAATCCGGAGTCGAAGGAATCAGGAAAAGCAACTGCTGAGAAGTCAGCAGTCCGATATCTATCTAGCAGATTGCTAATGAAAAGCTAGCAGATCGTTCAGAAGGAGGTTAGCAAAGCAAGAAAGCTAACAACGATTGCTACACCACCGTTCTGACAATCGTACGCACAAGGACAAGACTTTCCAGAAGTAGCTCAAAAAGCACTGTACGAAGCCAGAAAGGACGGTGAAAGTCGAACTACTCTTGGACAAGGAACCGTTGTGTCTAACGGATATGGAGATTCAAAGTTTGAATCTCCAGGTATAAAAGACAAGTCTAGAAGTGAGAGACGACTACTGCTCATTAGATACACGAACACACTCTCTAAAGATTCCTAAGACAAAAACAAAAGCTAAAGAGCAGTCAGTTGAAAGTTGAGCTAAACAATCTTTGATAAGAACTGAAAGTGCAAGTGAACGTTTAAATCTTTCGCTGCAATTCGTGTGAGTATTGTGTTATCACCACAATGACTCTGATCTCAGGGACCAACAAGTGGTATCAGAGCAGGAGGTTGAAAGACCGACTGCTTCTGAGTCGCTTTAAGACCTAGATCTTAGCTTTCCTTGCGCCGTCAGTCTATTTTTTTGTTTGTCTAGCTCAGGTGAAGAATAACAAGATGTCTAATCACGATCTTCCCAAGTACAACAAGGAGAAGTTCGAGTCCTGGAAGACGTTGGCCATGATGGAGATGAGAGATGTATCCATCTGGAGATGAGAGATGTGTTGGAGAAAGGCCCTATAAAAATCATGAAGGTCAATACCTCAGTAGTTCCACCTGCTGAAGGCCAACCACGTCCAGAGATGGTGCCAAAGCCCTATGTGGAATGGACGTTGGAAGATAAGAAAAGGGGTCAGCTGGAATACGTGGCTTTGAAGTTAATCATTGATTGCGTACCCCATGATGGCTGAAAAAATCTGAGACTACAAGACAACCAAAGGAATGTGGGATTATGTGTGCAAATGCTCTGAGGAAACTGAGCAGATGAAACGTAATAAACTACAAGTGGATGTGGACAAGTATGAGTCATTCTCAATGATTCTTCGAGAAACCATCCAATCCATGGAGGAAAGATTCAATACGATTGTAGGAGAGCTAAAAAATGTGGGCAATCTATGATAATGGGGAGATGAACAATAAGATAATATCCAAACTCTTCCCAAGGAGTGATTGGTTTGTCAAGATAACAAGCCTAAGTGAGAAGGATCTCAGTCAGATGTCGACTGTTGAAGTGTTTTCACAGGTGAAAGCCCATGAGTTCATCATCCAGCAATCAAAGAAAAATGAGGTTGCTATGGCTCAACCTACTCCATCAAATGCTGGAAATCATGAGGACTTGGCATACTTCGTCAAGAAAGACGGACACAAGTGGTAGTCACCAAGAAAGTCATTCCACAATCAGGAGAGATCAACTGCAGCAGCAACAAGCAAAGAGGTTCCTTCAAATTCTAGCTCGCATTGTGAAGATCAGAAGATCAGCGAGTTGGAGGAACGGATAAAAAAGTTCCAGAGGTTGATCCTAGAGGCTAAAGCTGAAAAGGAAGCGAAGCTAGCCTCAACCAAGCGCTCATCTGAAAAGAAACCCAGGACGTGCTTCGAGTGCCAATCCCCTGATCACTTAAAACATGAATGTCCGAGGGTGAGCCCAGAAGAGAGGGAATGCCTCCGTCAGAGATTTGAAAGGAGAGCTGTTCGAGCAGTAACCAAGGCGTTGCTGACGAGGACATAAGTGCCAGATATTCCTGATAATGAAGTGGAATACTATTCCACTGATGAGGGCATTAATGGTTCTAATGGCGAACATCGTGGAGGATGCCGAACCAGTTACTGATGCTGAGCAACCAACTGAATAGGCTCTAGCAGTCGATAATCAGGAGGTAATCACTACCATTGATATTTCTAGCTCAGCATGCATGCAAGAATCAGAGGATTCCTTTTTGGATTCCGAGGAAGATTATCTAGCAAAACTTTCTATAGAACTTTCCAAAGTTTATTCCTTAAAAAATGCTATAGTGAAAGATAATGCCTCACTTAAGTATAAAGTTCAATCCTTGACCAATGAAGTCGAAAGACTAAGGTCTGACAGTGAGGAGTTTATAAAACTCAGGGCTGAATTCCCCAAGCTCTCCGAAAACTTTCAAAATCTTGAGAAAGAGAATTTGATTTTGAAAAACAAGGCTAATGAGAAGTGTATTTGCGCATACACGACGAGCCAGGATATTTTAAATAGCCTGGTTAGCCAACAGAGACGTCATGTTGTCCGATCTGGAGTTGGGCACAGTCGTAACAACAATACTGAAACTTCGAAGCATAAGAAGGATATTACTTTTATTTCTGCTGGAAAGTTGTTTGCTAATGGTAAAGGCAAGGATAAGATGACTGTTGAGTCATCTAATGCTAGAATGAATGCTAAGTAGAATGCTCAGCAAATTGTTAAGCAGAATGCTAGACCTCAGCAGAATGTCAAGCAGAAAGCTAGATACCAACAGATTGTTTATCAGAAGTCTGCTAGGCAAATCTATTCAGCAGAATCCATGGTAAGGGCTGAGCATTATGTTTCCAATGCCAGGAAGCCAAATCCTATCCTTGCAAGGGGTAGACAGATTAATTATCATTCAATAAGACCCCAATACCATCATTTCACACCACATAGGAGGAACACCTATGTGAGGCCTGAGTCCAAATATTCTCGATCTCAAAGGACTATGAAGGCAAAGAAGCACATCACTCCACCTCATGCACAACATCTCAAACATGCATATCCAAAAGTCGAAAAAGGTGAGAAAAGTGATATCAAGGAGAAAACTTTGAACATCACTAAGATGTGGGTTCCGAAAGGAATGATGGTTCAAGCTAATCCTGCAGGACCCGACGCTAAACGGGGACCTAAATCAACTTGATTCCTTTTGTAGGATCAGGATCCAAGTTCCAAGACCTCAAACATATCTAACGAATGGATCCTAGATAGTGGTTGCTCCGTACACATGACGGGGAATGAGGAGTTATTCTCAGACATCCAAAGAATCTACTGTGGCCCCAAAGTCAAGTTCGGAGATAACAGCGAAGGAAAAGTTGTTGGAAGAGGATGCATCGAGCGTAATGGATTAAGGATTATCAACGTAGCGCTCGTATCCAACCTCAAGCACAACCTACTGAGCATAAGTCAACTATGCGAGAATGGCTACAATGTATCCTTTGTCAATACTGGTTGTTCTATTGCTGACAATGTGACAGGAGAAGTGAAGTTAAGAGGCATCCACAATGGTGGCCTATACCTTGTTGACTGGCAAAGCGGTCAAAAACATTCATGCTTCGTAGCATTGAACAAAGAAGCATGGCTATGGTACAAGAGGTTAAACCATTTGAATTTTAAAACTATTAACCATCTAGCCAAGAATAAGCTTGTTGTAGGTCTGCCTGCTGAGACTTTCCGCAAAGAAGGCGTGTGTAAAGCGTGCCAGCAAGGAAAGCAGACCAAAGCATCATTCAGATCCAACCCGGAGAACGCCACTCCGGACAGGATCCTAGAGCTTTTGCATATGGATCTATTTGGCCCAGTCACTCCACCCACTGTAAGTAAAAAGATATATACACTTGTGGTTGTGGATGACTACTTCAGGTACACATGGGTTCGATTACTAAGAACCAAAGACAAAGTAAAGCTCATCCTACTAGAGCTGATCCTCAAAGAGAACAACAGCAAGGAAGTTACAGTTAAGAGGATTCGTTCTGACAATGGGACGGAGTTTTGCAATGGAGTTCTGATGGTTTTCTATGCCGAAGCTGGTATCGCACATGAGAAGTCCACTGCTAGGACCCCCCAGCAGAACGGTCTAGCAGAAAAAAGAAATCGAACGTTGAAAGAAGCAGTGCGGTCCATGCTAGCCGATTCCAAATTGACTGCTAAGTATTGGGGCAAAGCAATCATGACAGCATGCTACACTCAGAATAGGAGCGCGATCACTGGACGATTCAACCAGACTCCGTATGAGATATACAACGGTCGTAAACCTTCTATCTCTCATCTACGTGCTTTTGGTTCAACATGTTATATCCATAACAACGGAAAGTCGAAACTTAATACTTTCTCGCCTAAATCTGATGAAGGTGTGTTCCTTGGATACGGGCACCCTTCTCACAAAGGTTATAGTGTATTAAACAAGACAACCGAAATTGTGGAAATAACATGTAATGTTATTTTTGATGAATCTACTTTAGTGCGCAGAGCTACAAAAGAGAAAGAGGATAGCAATCACGAGACTAATGATGTCGATGGTCAATCGCTCTTAAATTCTTTCGAAAATATGCGTATTAACCCGACTAAGTCTATGAGTGATGGCAATCCAATCCTGACGCACTCAGCAGGTGACCAGACTGCTGACCAGGCCAGTGATGCTAATGATCATGCTGAGGCCACACCTACTCATCTCAATGATAATCTAGATATCTTAGGATCGATTGATGATGAAGATGAGTAGACCTCAAAGTCTCCTCCAGATGCTGAAAGGGGTATTGCTGAAGATCTTGGCAGAGGTGTTGCTGAGATTCCAATTGCTGAGGTACCCGCTGAGGAGGTTCCTATTCCTGAAAACATTGTAGCAGATGATCCAGCCGCTGAGATTCCAGACGCTGAAATACCAGATACTGATATTCACATCGCTGAGGATCAGACTGCTGATAATCCAGATGCTGAGCACCCAGTAGATGCTGAAGGGAATGCTGTAGCAGACAACATTCTAGCAAGAGAGGGAAACGTTCAAGCTCCTGGCATTGAAGGTCCTGTTCCCATTAGACCTGTTTGGCTACATGCTCATCCCCTAGAAGATGTTCTTGGAGACGTCAACGACCCTATTCTGACTAGGCAAGGCAACACCATGCTAGCTTGCTATATATCACATGAAGAGCCTACGAAGGTCGAAGATGCTCTACGGTGCCCAGATTGGGTGAACGCTATGCAAGAGGAGCTTGCTGAGTTCACGCATAATCATGTTTGGGATCTAGTAGTCAGGCCAGAACATCAAAGTGTTATAGGCACTAAGTGGGTGTTCAAAAACAAGAAAGATGAGACAGGCATGGTAGTCAGGAACAAAGCGCGTCTCGTAGCGAAGGGGTACAAGCAATGTGAGGGTATAGACAACGATGAGATGTTTGCTCCAGTTGCAAGGCTAGAGGCAATCCGGTTATTTCTCGCATATGCCGCACATCACGAATTTGATGTCATGCAGATGGATGTGAAGAGCACATTTTTGAATTGTGAGCTCAAGGAGGAAGTTTATGTTGAGCAACCACCAGGCTTCGAGCAAGGAAACCAAGTGTATAGGCTGAGGAAAGCCTTATATGGTTTGAAGAAAGCACCAAAGGCTTGGTATAGAACTTTGTCCAAGTTTGTACTATCTAATGGATTTAAGAAAGGGAGGATTGATCAGACTCTCTTTCGCATCGAAGATGAAGGAAGTATTCTACTTGTACAAATATATGTTGAAGACATCATTTTTGGGTCAAAGAATCAAGACCTATGTGACAAATTCTCCAAGCTCATGACAAGTAATTTTCAAATGAGTATGATGGGGAAGATGTCGTACTTCCCTGAACTTCAAGTTCAACAATCCAGCGAGGGATCTTCATCCATCAAAGGAAATACACTCGCGATCTAATTGCGAAATATTATCCAAAGAAGACCAAGAGCTTAAGGATTCCGATCAGCACAACGTGCATAGCTGCTCTGGAGAAGGAAGGTGATGATGTGAATCCAACCCTTTATCGTAGCATTATTAGCTCTTTGCTATATCTTATAGCCAGCAGACCAGACATTTCTTATGCTGTTGGATTATGCGCAAGATATCAAGCAAATCCCAAAAAGACACACTTGGACACTGCTAGGCGGATTGTAAGATATCTAAAGTGCACAGAGGGTCTAAGGATTTGGTATCCAAGTTCCGACAGTCAAGCACTGAGTGGCTACTCAGATTCAGACTTTGGAGGGTGCAAGATAGATAGAAAAAGCACCACCAGAACTTGCCAATTCCTCGGAATAAGCTTATTAGCTGGTTCAGCAAGAAGCAGCATTCTGTAGCTACGTCGACCACTGAAGCAGAGTACGTAGCAGCTGCTAGTTGTTGTTCGCAAGTGCTATGGATTCGACAGCAACTACAGGACTATGATATTTCTCCTGAATGTGTGCCGATCTACTGCGACAACAACAGCACAATGTGCATTACGAAGAATCCAGTTCATCATTTGAGGACGAAGCACATTGATATCCGACATCACTTCATTCGAGATCATCAAGAGAAGAAAGATATCGATGTCAGATATATATGCACAGAGGATCAAATTGCTGACATCTTCACGAAGCCATTAGCAGAGACAAGATTGAAAGAGTTATGCATTAAGTTAGGCCTTATGGAACTAGATGAGGTTGTGGATGAATGAGTTGTGATTCTCATTCTTTATGGATCTCTTGGATTTCTGGAGAAGATGGAGATTGCACGTATCCCAGCTCACGTTATTAATTGTTGAGATTGTCTGCTAATGAGAGATCTGCTAAGATAATAGCAGCGATGTTGACCCTGCTAGAGAATACAAAGATGCAGATTCTACTAGACAATTAGCAGTGTTGGTGGTTCTGCTAGGCAGATAGCAGAGGTAGTGACGCTGTTAGGACGATTAGCAGTGGTGCAGATCTTGCTAGGCGTATAGAAGATATATGGAGTCTACTCAGCTGTTACTCAAAGCAGTAGTTTGGTATTCTTTTTAGACTTCATCTTTTCAGAAGTTTTTAGTAGTTGGCGTGCATATATGAAGGATTTCAAGTTGGTTTGCTGAAGGTCAAAATTTTGAGTTGTTTGCAAGTTTAAACATGTAACATGAAGATACTTGATAGAAAAAGAAAACAGTTTTCATTCCATTAAATACTTTATACAAGGAGGATCTACATCAAAAGGAAGGAAGTGAAAATTACAATGACTTCGATCAAAAGGGGGAACGCGGCTTCAAGGGAAAGAAGTCAATTTTCCTGAGACTAGAGCGACCAGCAGCTATGTCTGGAAATGTCTGCTCCAAAAGCCAGCTGAGCTGCATACCGCAGGGAAGGGGCTCCTCCGGATAGTGCCAGATGCACTCCCGTACGCCCTGAAAAATGAAGGCAGCCCAGTCCACCTCCGCCCGATCATCGAAGGCCATCATAGCCTTTCATACCTCTCTTGAGAAGGTAAAGTCGTCATGATCGTACCCAACGATCATGTTGTGGATGATGCGAAACATCACCCGGTATGGGGTCCAGAGATCATAAGCAGAAGCCGTTGGGTACGATCATGATGACTTGAGAGAATGTTTCCACTTCTCCCACGCCGACCATTCAGCTGTCGTCACTCCTCCAAGGTAGTCCCATATTGAGAGAGGACCCTGGCAATGGCCGAAGTCCCGAGCAAAAGAATCAGGCATCCATCGGACGAGCTAATTCTGGAAGACGCCATATATAGTGTTCTCCTCGTGAGCGTAGGTGCGGAGGAAGTCCTTGAGGTGAACCTCTTGGAACTGGCGGGGAGTTGCGCAGACGAACCTCTCGAGTCCGTTCTGCCGAATGGCGACCATGACTTCCTCAGCCACCATGTAATTTGACTCGTACTTGATGTACAAGCTAGATTCATTGAGAACCTGATTTCTTCGGATAGTCACACCTGGTGGGGAATCCATATCTCGAGAAAAAAAATATTTTTTAAGAATACAGAGAAGAAAAAAGGTGCAAAGGAAGATAAGTGAGATGAAGGGTCATCACATAAGGCCGTATTTATAAGCAGAAAGACGGTCATGTTCTCTCATAAGGACTGGCCGAAAAATCTTTCAGATGATCACATCAATTCATGCTATCTCTCGGAATTCAAAGCATCGCGGAGAGAGAGATCGACAGATATGCATGGTATGTCTAATCGATGACAGCAGTGACAAAAGGTGGTCAATCAGCGTAAGGCTCAAGGTACTCATTACATATCATAAATGCTGAGTCCAAGCACTCAACATCTATTATGAGCAGTGCTGCCAAATAGAGAAGGGATGCTAGTATACCTATTGCAAGCACGTGGATGCTGAGCTCAAGCACTTTCTGGACTCCACGCTAGCAGTCTGCTGAGTCCAAGCTCTATGCAATCTCTGAAGGCAGGAAGTTTTCAATTCAAATTGATGGGACCCCAAGTGGTGCATTTAATGCACACAGACGATTGCGTTGAATCAGGAAGCGCCACGTCAAAAGCATTCGAGTGTTCTTCGGAACATGGGAGACCATACGGAAGGACGTGCTGAATCCGAACCGTTGATTACCTTTAATACGAAAAATTTCCAACCATTGGATCTTGGGGTCAGAAAGGTATATACACTCAATCTCATTCATCGTTCAAAACTTTCCACACTTTGAATGTTTTTGAATCCCTAGAATACCAGAACCCCCAAAATCCACCACCTTCTCTCAAACATGTCTAACCCTGAATCATCCAACCCATCCTCGAACATACCACAATTCTTTCACAAACCTACCGCAGACATAACTTTACATGCACGGCATGTACCGAAGTTCACGGATATCGTAAACAGAGATGATATCGACACCTCGATTCCTTATTCTCGGTTAGTTTCTCTTTCTCAGAAGAAGGAACATACTGGACTCTCTGATGCTCAGAGGCGGGCGGCTCAGGTACTGAAGGATTTAATTTTGTTCACTCCCTTAGTATCTGAACAATTTCCTCAATGGATTATAAATGCCCTAGTGCATGCACAAGTGGTTGAATACCTCTCAGCCAAACCTAATCGATTTCATCCACACATGGTCTTTGAATTCTATGCAAGGGCTATTTTCGATGAATATAGGTCATTTACCACCTCTGTTTTCGGTACCATCATCACCGTAAATGTCAACGTCCTTGCTGCGACGTTTGGGCTGAAGAACTCAGGCGACCGTATCTCCACTTATAAGGTAGTTCAAATGGATGCTATGAAGGAGAAATGGAATGTTCGGAAGAAGTCTGCGATACAGGAGGACCCATCGCATCCTTGGAAGGTAGCCACCCCTATACATCAATTCAAAGAAGATTAAGATGTTCCAATGTGACGTTGGCTCGTACTCTGAGCTATCCGCCAAGAAATATGTTGTGTTGATGACTCTTGTGGATTGCATAAAAGGCAATTGGGCTTGATTCTTTTTCGAACGTTGGTTGGACCATGCTAAAAAGAATTTGAAGATCAAACAAGGCGAGGGAACCTTCACGTCCAATGTCAATTTTAGACTGAAGATAAGTAAGTTTCTAGAGACCATCTTTAGCAAGGAGGAACTTGATGAAGGCGAAGCTCTGCTTTCAACCGATTACATTCCCCTATGGACGAAGCAAGCTCCTGCTCAACCGATATTGGCAGCGAAGACATCTACTGCAGAGATGGTGTTGCAACCGGCCATTCCTATGACTGCTGAAGAGATTGCTGCTTTGAAAAAGAATGCTGAAACAGAGCAATGTTTTCAGAATTTGGAAGAGATTGAGAAACTCTTCCACTTGCCCGATGATCAGATTGAGGAAATCTTAGCCAAGAAACAAGTCGAACAACAGGCGCCAATCCTCGGTGCGATAGCAATCCCTATGACAAAGAGGAAACAATCTGACGTTGCCACTCCTGAGAAGCCAAAGCATCGGACAAGGCGAAAGCTTGTTCTGACCTCTGAGAAGGAGAAAGCAGAGAGGGAAGCTGCAGAGAAAGCAGCTGCTGACAAGTTAGACAACATTCCATTATCGGCTTGGAATCTTGAGGAACGTCTCAGAGTGATACGAGAGACGAAAAGGAAGAGAGCTGAGGAGAAAAAGAAAATAAAAAAGAAGCAATTCAAGAAGACGATAGATCAAATAACATTTGATTCCAGAGACAGAAACTTTGAACAAGTCAAGCAGGCTAATGTCGAGTGAGAAGCCAAGAAAGCTGCTGACCAACCAGCAACAAAGACACCTGCATTGATGCCAGCAGAGGTAGCAAAGGAGACCACTGCTGTCACTAAAGGAAAGGAGAAAGTGGTTCCTGTTGAAATCACCTCTCAACCCGCTGTTACTAAGAAGATAGTGCCTGCAGAGGAAGCCCTATCTGATGAAATTTTTGCTCAAATGCTTCAAGATGGAGCCTTCGATGAAGAATCCGCACCAAAAGGCGAAGGATGTATTCCATTTAGAGATCCGAATGATAAGCATTGCCTCAACTCTGACTCTGATATTGTGCCAGACCGTCCTGAAGGTGTTGGCCCCTCCGGTTCACTAAAACATGCTGAGCAAGCTGATAATATCATTGGAAGTATTGATGCTGAGATTAGCGCTCCCCCTTCTATTATTGAGGAAGAGATTCATGATATTGCGGAGAACGCTGAGATTCTAATTGCTGAGTCAACAGAGACCCAACCGGATCCAGGCTTCATTGATACTTGCTTATCTGAATCTGACTCAGAAGGAGAGTCTGCGGATATCTTTAATGCCAAGACCTTAAAGAAAAAGACCGCTGGAACAAATGCAGAATACCCAGTTCCATTTGTAGGACTTTCTGGTCCAAGATTCAATCTCCGGAGAGTAGCGCAGATGTGTGCACCTACAGACCCGACGGATGAGGTAAACTCTGATCTCTTCCCCATGGCATTTGAGATCGAGGAGTTTGTGAGGAATGAAGTTGAGAGAGATATTACTAATGTCTATTACACTGAGATTGATGAAACCACACCCGAAGGAAAGAGATTAGCAAATGAATTCAGGCGATGGAGGAAATATGATTACATAATGTATTAGTTGTCCTTCGAGGAGAAGTTGCTAATGTTTACCTACAAAGGAGCCAACTTCTGGAGAAGTGAGGAAGTCTGGGCGAACAATTGGATTGATCAGGTTGCTGGTGCCAAGCAATTCACGGATAAACAAGTATTCGCCCGACTCCGTGCTATTAAGGCCCACAGGCTGGTTTCTCATTCACCTTTGCCTCCCTCCACCTTTGGTCCTGATGGCATCTCCGATGCTAGAATTGAGCTAACAAAGCGTCAGGCACGGGCAGCTGCTGAATACAAGCGACGCCAAGCAGAATTTGAGAAAGTTAATAGGGAAAGCTTGAAGTTAAGGTTGGAAGCTGAAAAGGAAGAGGAAGAAGAGAAAGAGATTGGGGATGCTGATCGCTGGATTGTCTCATGTCTGGCATTTGATATTCATGCGTTAGTTCAAGAAGAAATAGAGCGCGCAGCTGTGAATGATCAAATCATGGATGGAGCACAACGAAAAATGAATGAGGAAGCCATATACATGGTTGTTCAACAGAAATTAGAAGAAGAAAGGTTGGCAACAGAGGCTGTTGAACGTGCTACAGTAGAAAGAATCTGAAGCATGGAAGCTGCTCAATGGTTATTTGATGAAGAAGCAGTCTATCAAGCAGCTCATGGTGCACCACATGATGTGACAGAGGAGATTTCCACTACCGAAAGTCAACTGGTTGCTGAGGATACCGCTAATTCGGATGCAGGGGAGGCAAGTGCTCAAGGACTTGAAGTTTATGTTCCGGAGTCTGCTGCGATGACAGTCAATGGTGGACATGTTATGCATCTTGAACGTGTAGCAGGGCATGAGATTACTATTCCTGTTACTCCCATAAATGCTGAGCCTATGCAAGTTAATCTCCAATCCTATGTTGTGTCCTTGATCAACACAGCCTTGCACCAACGAGACATTCAGCTAGCTAAGGCATACGAAGAAGTCAGGAAGGAAGTTGCTGAGGTTCGAGGTGAGGTATCTGGAGTCAAATCTACAGTCATCGAGGTTCAACAGAAGGTTGTTCAGGTTGAGGAATAGATCACCCACGTAGAAGGAACCATCTCCTCCGTACAAACCAATGTGGTGGCTCTTAAAGTGGACGTTGCTGAGCACAAAAAGGAGACTGTTGCCACTCTAAAATCCTTTTCCGCCACCATTTTTTATGCGTTCAAAGAAGGGGAAGAACAAAGGATTGCTGAGGAAGCAAGATCGAAGAAAGAAGAAGAAGAGCTGCTGAGAAAAGAGATGGATATCAAGGTGGCACAGCTGGAGAAAAGAATGGAGAGAGAAGCCAATGAGAGGGCGGCTAGCCAAGCACGTCTTGAAAAATGTATGACGATGATTCTGAACAAACTGGACTCAATTGACAAGTCAAAGCTCCCTCCTTCTCCTAATGTACAGAGCTAAGATCATCTTTTTCTAGCTCATATTTTCTTTTGATTTCTCTTGTTTCTGATTGATTTCCTTGTACTTGTATTCTCCAAATCATATTTGAAATCATCAGATTCGTGACAAAATCTCATTGTTCACTTCTGATTTTTGGTGTGCGTACCTTAGTTGACATACACTTTTCGTATATTCAACAAATTTGAATGTGGATACTATGTTTTAATTGGTTGCTGATTGGTTTGTAAATGTCTGCTATTTTTAAGGATGCTAGGATTTCTAGCATATTATATTTGTAGCATTTGCTGATGATTATTAAGCTTGAATATTTCCCAGCATATTTTGAGGGGGAATTTTATTGAAAACAATCATCTTGCTAAAGACTTTAATTGGGTGAAATTCTGAGATAGTCTGTCTAGCAGAAACATTGTAAACCTCTGATTTGTCTACTAAGTCTCAGCAATCGATAATAGGCTTTGATCGCACCAAAAAGGGGGAAATTGTTGGGAATTATTCTTGTAATTCTCCCTTTAGGATCAAATTTGCAATAGGTTTTGTTGAATCAAAGCCTTAGCATTTGGTCGATCGTTGTTGAATTCTAGCATAGTCTAGCAACTCTTGTAATGTCCTTGTATATGCTAAAGTATTGAGTTGTAATAGATTAGATTGCTAGAAGTATTTCTAGCAGATTGCTAGAGAAGGCTAACACTTGCTAGAAGACAAAAAGATAGCAGAATGCTGAGAAGTCAACATTCGCTAGCACATAGCAGACTGCTAAAAGGATTAGCAATCCGGAGTCGAAAGAATCAGAAAAAGCAACTGCTGAGAAGTCAGCAGTTCGATATCTATCTAGCAGATTGCTAATGAAAAGCTAGCAGATTGTTTAGAAGGAGGTTAGCAAAGCAAGACAGCTAACAACGATTGCTACACTACCGTTCTGACAATCGTACGCACAAGGACAAGACTTTCCAGAAGTAGCTCAAAAAGCAGTGTACGAAGCTAGAAAGCACGGTGAAAGTCGAACCAATCTTGGACAAAGAACCGTTATGTCTAACGGATATGGAGATTCAAAGTTTGAATCTCCAGGTATAAAAGACAAGTCTCGAAGTGAGAGACGACTACTGCTCATTCAATACACGAACACACTCTCAAGAGATTCCTAAGACAAAAACAAAAGCTAAAGAGTAGTCAGTTGAAAGCCAACATTCGAAAGATATTAAAAGCCTTCAACAACCAGAGTGTCCCTATTGATTGCCTGACACTCCATTGAAGAGATTCCTTGACTTTGATCAAGATTCTTCAATCATTGGGATACCTTCCTTTATTGGAAGCATCCAACAGTCAATTCTCTGAAAAGGTTTTGACTAGGACGGGCGTCTAGCCGCAATCGAAGTAAAGTTTGGAAGGAACTATAAATCTTCTATAGTAGCAAAGGCGAGTTTTATGACGGTGTGCCCTTGACTCTGCCGGAACTACGCCTAAGGAGTTCGGAGTAACGGAGGATAGTCGTGAAGTAGCCGGGTCGAAAATTCACTGCCTACTTTACCTGAGAGGCGAATCCTTGTATTCTGTATACTTACTTAGTGAATTCTTAGCATTTCGGCTAAGGAGTGGACGTAGATCTTTTGATCAAACCACTATAAATATTGTGTCGTTATTGTGTTTACTGTTTTATTGCTTATTATTTGATTCAGATTTGAGACCTAGCAACAGAGTTGCGAGCGTATATTTGCAAGGAAAACCTAAGTGAAGTTCAGCTAAACAATCTTTGATAAGAACTAAAAGTGCAAGTGAACGTTTAAATCTTACGTTGCAATTCGTGTGAGTATTGTGTTATCACCACGATGACTCTGATCTTAGGGACCAACATTATATACTATTATTTTTTATTTATACACCTTTTACTTTATACTATTAATGGATTTCACTTGTCATAATAATTTATTAATAATATATATATGAGTTGCATTCAAATCCGAACTAAACACCTAGAAAGAACAATGAACTTTTTATTATTGTGTGTGATTGATCATTGTAGTGTATATGATACTGAAATGAGGTATTATACACACTATAAGGAACAATTACACACACTACAATGAATATTCATAGTACATTCAAGAATATGAATTCAACCTATATATATATATATATATATATATATATATATATATATATATGAATTTAGGATAGAAATTCCCTTACCTATTGTATTTTGATGTGTCAGACATGTATGGAAACCACCCTAGAAAGCGTCTCTAGATTAGCTTAGTCGTACAAACTTGTAATATCCACTTAAGATGTTTATTGAGTTGTAAAAGCTGATCAAGACAAACTGGGCTTACGATCGAAACCATCAGTTTGGTTATCGTGAAGACAAGAAACAAGGACTCAACCAACGAACTGGCGAACTAACGACTACTTCTGCTTGAAGCAATTCACTCCCATAAACTAGCTGATTTCACCAGTTGGGACAATCACCAATTTATCAAGTCTAATTTCTTCTCACGAATAAAGACGAAGACACGTCTGAGGAATCACAAAAGCAAGACTCAAGGAAAAGGAGATTCTTTAAAGTTCGAAATTCAAACTTCCAGTTAAGCATTCCTTAGACAGGTGAGCCGTTCTGACACACAACAGGATGTCAACACTTTGTGTTAGAAAAAAGGAAAGAGTAGGTGTGGCAGAGCAGAAAAGGCAACCAATGACCATCCAATCAGAGACCCAACAAATAGTTCAAAATATGAATTGTCTCAAAACGGCTATTTCACCAAACCCTTCTGATATGATCCTCGTGAATGAGTAACGATTGTAGCCTAGGAACAAGACTTGATATGATGCAGAAACGGCTCAACTGGAACTTGAGTAGAACGAACAATAAGGTAAAAGTTTAGCAACCCTAACTCGACCCTTCAAATGACGTATTCCCGATGAATCTCATATACGCCCCAAGATGCTGAAGCATTAACGATGTAGAATAGTTGTAGACACCATAATCGGATGTATAAGTCCGGTTCATAAGTCAATTCAAATTTCAAGGTAATCCACAGAAATTCTTAAGGTTTCAGATAATTGGAGAATTAAACTCACGAATATTATTTAATTGAAAATTGAGTATGTTCGAAATTATGCAGCCCTATTTATAGGAAGAAAATTAAACTAGGAAATCGAATCTAATCCTAATCAATCTAGGAAATCAAATCAAATCGTAACAATTCTAGAAAAAAAATCCTGCTAAAAACCAAATCAAATAAATATCTAATCTTATCAAGATATATCAAGACAAATCAAATCTTCTCTTATATTCAATGATATCTTGATATATCATTGTTTTTCAAAAATTGTAATTTCAATAATTTAATTAAGTCTAGATGACTTAATTAAATTATTAATTTTTTGGACCCTTCAATAATTTACTTAAGACCAAATGACTTAATAGAATTCTTCAATTTTGGACCACCGTGATTCTCATCATTCTCCTCCTCTTCACATGGATTTTTCCTCAAATCCACGTCTATACTGGATTCAATTGACCATCTTACACTGTTTTGGTTGGCTTGTTTGGCACAACATCATGTTCAAACTCCGACAACTATTTTTCTTTATGCATCGTCGTTCTTAGAATAATAGTTCTTGCCAAAATAAACTTATGAACTACTTTCCTCTTCACCTTCTCCTCCACTGCCTTCTCTGACTCCCAACCCTCCTGCATATCCACTTGACATACACTCACAGTTTTACTAGTAACAAAAGTGAGTACACATGGCATTGCGATCTCTTCCTCAACTTTATTGGAATCCTTCATAGGTTTATCAACCATTGAATCATCATCCTTGGACTCTTCAATTGAAGAACTTATTTACTCTATAGTTGTATCAATTGTCGTGTCCTAATCCTGATTTTTGGGGAACTAGTTTGGGTGCGACAAATGGCTTCCATGGAGCTTCTTTGGATGTGGAACCACAACTAGTGTGTTATTCTCTCCAGTCTGTAAAGATCCATCTCGTGTTGCTTCCACTACCCCTCCTCTTGAGCTAATTTTCTATTTTAATTGCCATATGGACCATGTCCTCCAACTCCTCATAATAGTGTAGCTCCATTCTTTCTCGAATCTTCCAATTCAATCTAGATAATCTCTTTCCATAGTTGCTGCACTATACTCAACAGTATCAGCTCGAATCATGGCTTCTTCCATCTATTTAAAGTAGTCTTCTACACTTTTAGATCCTTGCCTTAAATTTCACAGCTTATTATATAGCAATCGTTACCACTGATTTGGCACATGGCGCTTCCTCATGATTGCTTTCATCTCAACCCAAATATCTATGGGTCGCTCTCCACTTTTCACCAACTGATCCCACTATACAAGAGTGTAATCGGAAAATCCAATGGTTGTTAAGTTTACCTTCTTTTGTTAAGAATAATTATGGCATTCTAACATCTTCTCCACTTTTATATCCCACTCTAGGTACGCCTAGAGATTATTCCTGCCCTGAAATGATGGAATATTCATCTTGATCATCCCCAAATTATTATCATATGAATCCATCTCAGTATAATCATCAACGTCTTCCTTATACCGAGGACTCTGTCTCTTATATGTGCCTTTGCCTCCTCTTCCAGATTTAGTTAACCTCCCCTTCATCCGTTGATCCATCCGGTCACATAACTCTTCAAATCCACTCTTAATCGCCTTCTTCAGTTTGGATAGCAGAGCGTTCATTATGAATTTAGCTTGTCCCTCAAGATCAGTATTGTCTCCCATTAATCTTGAAGACTCAGTTTCCTACAAGAAATTGTTAGATAAAAGGACCTCACCACCTTACGAGCTCTTGTGTATCACTCAAGATTGGTAATCACTCAACGCTCGTGTATCACTCAATTTATGGCTTTTATATCTCACCAATCAATCCTCTCTCTCTCTCTCTCTCTCGCTCTCTCTTTTCCATGCAGAAACTTTACCAGAACAATCAGAATGACTCTAGTAATAGAAATGAATGAAAAATATGATATGATAGATATGGATTAATTAGGATAAATATTGATGGATAGATAATGATAAATATATGGATAAGATATATATGTATGAATAAATATGGATAAAGATATGGATGAATATGATATGGATAATTGTGGATGAGGTAGATATAAAAATATATATATAAGGATAAATATGAATGCGATATATATGACTATATATGGATAAAATAGATATCGATAGATAAGAATGAAAGAGATGAATAGATATGGATGATTATGAATAGATAGGGATGATTATGAATAGATAAAAATAGATTAATGTGAATGAGATAGATTTGATATGGATTTTCAGAAAATATGGGATAAGATATGGATAAATATTGATGATTTTAGATATATAAGAGGGAAAAAGCAAAAAAAAACTAAGAATAATAGGAAAAAAAAAAAGAATAATGTTAAATATAATGAAAAGAATAAAAATAAAAATATAAAATATAAAAAAAAGAACGAATAATGTTAGGAATCCCGACACGTATTGATAAAATTAGACGGTCGAGGTACGACACAAATGATACAACTCAATATGCAGACACGAGGACAAAAGATGATGGACTATACAAACTCGATATTTTTTGGCACACGAAACAAGATAAGACACTAAATTGAACTGAAAAAAAAAGACACGACCTGGATCTTGATACCAAAATTATATGATCCTCTTCGTTGATGAATAAAGATCATAGCCTAGGATCAAGAGTTGACACGATGGAGAAACAACTCGAATGGAACTTGAATAGAACGAACGATAAGGTGGAAGTTTAGCAACCCTAACCCGAACCTTCAAATGATGTATGATAGATGAATCTCATATACTGATACACTAAAAGTTCAATCACTTAAACTCCTAGCTAACAAAGAATAAAAATATGTCAAATTCGGGACCTTCTTCATTTGCCTGCTAGACTACTAGTTTGTGTTGAGTTGCTATGATATCTAAGCAATTCTATCATTGAGTTGTGTATTGACTAACACAATCTAACTAGCAATAAATAACAAAACATGAATCTAAACTAGCAATCATCATCATCCTAATACTCACAAACATAACCTCAAGCAATCTAACAATAACAAAATCAAGCTCAAACAAGGAATCTCAATAGAAGGAAAGTAGGATATTGGAGAGAACGTTATAGTGAATAATTAATGTCAGATGAATTATGCAAACACAAATTAATCTTCCAAGAGATGGTCAATCCACACGAATATGATTAACCCCCTTAGCACCGGTGAATTAATCGTAGATGAGCTAAGATTATCAAACTGTCACGTTATCTAATCCTAACACACTCCCAAACAACCGGGGACACTTAACCTATATGCTTTCTCCACACAGGGATTGGATCGAGACATATATACGAACATGCTAATCACTACATATCAATCCGCGTATTGGCTGCAATCTCAATGTCAAATATCAAGCAATTGACTCTTATCTACATTACTTGAATAGAAATAAGATCTAGCATGCCTTAATCAACAAGGAAGAGGTAAGAAAGTAATCAATTGATAAAAAAGTATCCACTACATTGTTCAATCCAATATCCAATTTTGTTTAGCTACTCATACCTTGGAATTGGTACAATTGAAAGGAAAAACAAAACCTGGCCATTACAAATAGATTAGAAACAATTTCCCCCAAATTGGATCTTTGGCCTTGATCTAGACTTGATTCTTCATGGTCTTCATCAATCGGATAGATTTGGATGAAGATCCTCCTCAATTGATGGTTGGATGGAATAGGTAATGTAATTTGGAGTGAAATAACCGCCAAAAATGTGTAAAAGTGCCAAAAGTTTTTTTCCCAATCAATCTTCCAGCTTTTATATTTAAGTGCCCAGACCTCCATCTCGCCCCGGATGAAATTGGCTCGACCCGAATGCTTAAAAACTAAAAAACTGCCAAAACAGCTAACTCAGGTTCGCCCAGGATAGATCTGGCACGACCGGGATTTACCTCTGTCTGCCAGATCCTAGCCGAGCTGAACAGGTGTTCGGTCGATATCAGCCAAACAGAGGCAAATCTCAACTGAACCTAGAATGGTCTGGACCAAGATTTGACTCTGAATCTCCTTGCAGCTCCTCTGCTCCATCCGGGTCGGTATTTGCCATACATAAACATGATTCGGGTTGATTTTCACCAAAATTGGGCCAAACTTGACGAAAAATGCTCAATTCTTTCCCTACACAACACCAACACAACGAAACACAAAAACAAGACAAAAACACACGAAAACCATATGATATGTGGGTAAAATGAACACAAACAAGCACTCAAATATATCAATAATTGGTCATTTTACACACATATCATAATCCGCCCAAACTTAAACATTTGATTGTCCTCAATCAAAACAAAGAAAAGTGATCATCCTACCTAGTGCAATACCTCATAGCTCATCATATCAATCTTAGCATGCCTCAATCAAATGAGATTATCATCTAAATTTGTGCAATGGTTAATGCAAGAGACTCAAACCTCTCAACAAGATAGATATATGAAATGAAATTCACTTCCTCTCGTGTTTAGGGACCGTTCACTCAAGCACGAGATATCAAGTTCGATTTCTATAAGATTGCATCCTATCTCACCACTATACTACAATGAGATAGATTCAAGAATCGAGAAGGTCTTGGCTTTGGTTATAAAGTGACTAAACTCTTCAAGTTCCCCAAACCCTCAATCAATTGCTTCAAAACACTAATCCTGAGGCTTATTCGACTTCACATTCTTTCTTTTCATTTCTTTTTTTCTTTTTCTTCTCTTTCTTTTCTCATGCCCTTGCATGTTTCAATTTTCTCCCTTTTCCATTTCTTTCTTTTTTCACCATAATTTTTTTGTTGGTGCTTATTTTTCATGACTTGCATCCTTTCTTTCAACTTTTCAATTTCTTTATTTCTTTGCCTCATCAATAGGATTCAATTCAACCAAACAAACCAAACAATTCCCAACCCAAACTCACAAAACCGTATTCACCCTCAAACTCGCATTCCCCCAAACTTGGTCCTAATCATATCAAAGTAAAATCTCCATTAAAGCTCAATCACGGGGAACAAATGTAATAAAGGCAAATAATGATCAAATATAATGCCTTATACCCCTAATGTGCAAGCTAGGACTAGGGATCGATGGCCTAATATCATTTTCTAGTCAAAAGCTCATGCTAAATAGATAGATAATTGGAGAATTAAACTCACGAATATTATTAAACTTAAAACTGAGTATGTTCGAAAATATACAGCCTTATTTATAGGGAGAAAATAAAAGTAATCCTAATCAAACTAGGAAACCAGATAAAATCCTAATCAATCTGGGAAATCATATCAAATACTAACAAATCTAGAAATCAAATTTTGCTAAAAATCAAATCAAATAAATATTTTATCTTCTTGAGATATATCACGACAAATCAAATCTTCTCTTATCATCTTTGTCTATCATAAATCGCAATTTCAATAATTTAATTATGTCCAGATGACTTAATTAAGTTCTTCAGTTTTTAGACCCTTCAATAATTTAATTAAGACCAAATGACTTAATTAAATTCTTCAAATTTGACCCACTTTGATTCTCATCACCTCCCTTACTTCGTCTATAAATAGACGAAGATATTCTCAGAGGTAAGGTTACGAGTTACGGACTCACAATTACAAAAATACAACAAAAAGATTTCTCCTAGAGCAACTTAATAATTTTACATCGTAACCGTTATCTCCAAATAGAGATTCCTAGAGTTATTCTTTCCTATCATATGCTATTTTCAAATATCTTATCGTGTCTCATCTCCAAACACGAGACTCTAAGCTTCTCAGTTTGAGTTTTTTCTTTTGGTGCTCTTTCTCTCCAAGAAAGATCACAACAATTGTAGCTATCTCTAGGCGGTAACTAATATGGGGCTTCTGCCGCAAGTTCAAAGAGTTTTGGGAAGAACTTTAAAGTTCCCGATTTTCGGACGAAGAGGCTACGTTGTGTGCCCACACTCCTGATCTCAGTGCCGAAAGAGAATGAGACCTTGGGCGAGTGAGCAAGTAGACTGGTGAACTCGGGCATTCACCAGCTTGCGATAGATCGTGAGGACAGATTGTAATCCTAAAGCTAGTATATTCCGAGCTACTGCTGAAGAGAGAACGCAGGACAGTTATCCAAACCTCTATTAATTCTTGCATTATTTATTATTTTATTTTATTTTTTCAAGGATTTAAACTTCAACACTATCTCGTGTTGAAGTATAACCAAACTTGTTAATAATAAAACTCGTAGACAACAAGCTTTTCAAGAACTAAACTTGTTGATCACCACAAGTTTGTAATTTGCAAGAACTTGTTCTTTTATCTTTCGCTGCACATATTTGTTAAACTCTGATCTCGGGACCAATAAGTGGTATCAGAGCGGTTGGTCTTTACAAACTAGTTGCTTTGAGTCGCCAAGGTCCAAATCTAGTTTTTCTTGTAGTTTTTTTTGTCTAGCGAGTAGGAAAATCATTGAATAATGTAAAGATTCCATTATATCAAGCGGAAAAGTTCGATGTATGGAATAAAAGATCTACCACAGTGCTCAAAAGCTACATCCTTAGATGTTAGATGTTATTGAGAGGGGTCCAATAAAGATCCTCAAGGTCAACAATTGCATCGGAGATCAAGACGGACCTGAAATGGTGGAAAAACCATACAGCGAATGGACCTATGATGATAAGAAGAGGGCCCAATTGGACTCTGTCGCACACAAGCTGATTTTACAAGCTTTACCAGACCCCCTTGAAGAGGAGGTGATGCAGTTCAATAACGCCAAAGAAGTCTGGGAATACCTAGGTGGACTGTGTCAAGAGTCAGAGCAGATGAAGTGCAACAAGTTTCATGTGTGCGTAGCCAAATATGAGTCCTTCTTAATGCTTCCAGGGGAAAGAATCAAAGCAATGGAGACCCAGTTTAACTCTATTGTGAATGAACTGAGGGCACTGGGCAGGGTATTTTCAACTGCGGATCTCAATGTCAAGATCCTGTCCGAAATGCCTAAGGAAGATTGGTTTGTCAAAACAACCAGTATGAAGGAGAAGGATCTGTCCCAAATCTCAACGAAGGAGTTGTTCGCCCTGTTGGGATATGTATACTGAAAAGCATAATTGATCAAGCGTTTGTAT
>JAPKLW010000254.1:432636-502439 GCA_026898455.1 Plectranthus barbatus | reverse complement strand
TCAAGAAGAAGGAAGCCATCGTTTTGTTCATATTCCGCTTCAGATCTAAACGTTTTTTCACCGTTATCATACTCCGATCTGTCCTGTAGATCAAACGGTGAAAAAGGTATAAACTCTAATCCATCTTGTACAATTAATTTTGTAGGAGCATGCATAGGCTTTGCATGGTTTATTTAATTGCATTTATTTTGATATCCTAAGAACGATCCTGCGAATTGAATAACAACTCATGTTGTTGATCGTAGACTCAAACCCTACACGCCCAGCTTCAAGCTCATGAGTGGGACATCAAGATGGTGAATAAGAATGAAGTGATTCAAGTCGTCAATTCATCAAGCCTAAATGCTAAAGGCGCAACATATTTCACCAAGAAGGATGTCAGGTGGAGATTAAAGAATACCTTTCAGACTAACAGAAATCTTGGTCAATGCAACTTGATTAAAGAGGTACCTTCAACCTCTACCTCCTACTAGATAAAAGGAGAGAGCTCTATCAAAGAGCTTGAAGAACAAATGAAGAGACTTTCCAAGCTCCTGGGGAAAGCCAATGCAAAGTTAAGCAGTTCACAGCCTGATGACAAAAGGTTCATGAAAAGGGCCCCCAGGTCCTATTTTGAGTGCAACTCTCCGGATCATTTGAAGTTTGAATGTCCGAGGATGGACAAAGAAGAAAGGGAGAGACTCAAAAAAATCTTCGAGCGACGAGCACCCAAGGCGGTTGCCAAGGTGATGCTATCAAGGATGCAGGTACTCGACATACCCGACAACCACGATAAATATTATACGTCAAATGCAGAGTCAGAAGAAGAAGCTCTACTGGCATTCATGGCTTCCATTGGAGAAGAGGATGATGCTGCAAAAATGAAATCAGTCGTAGCTGCTACTAGTGACGAGGTAACTAATACTCTACCAGTTTACATATCTTCTACATGCATTTTAGAGGAATCTGAATCGTTTTGCTCTGATTTAGATAATATTTCCCTCGACTTTTATTCCAATGAATTTTGACCAAGGAGATTGCAAAATTGAGGTCAGCCAGCGAGGAACTGGCAAAATTTATGATTGAACACTCCACTATGATTAAATATTTTGATAAACTTAAACAGGAGATCAAAACTTTGATAAACCTTGAGTCAGAGCCTTGCAAATGTTATTTTACTAAAAGCTCAAGAGTTTTAGAAGAATTACTTTGCTATCAAAGAGATCCTAATGATAAATTAGGTCTAGGTTTTAATGAAAATATTTTGAGCAAATCTTCTTCAACAGACACTGGGAGAAAAGAGATAATTTTTTGTCAAAAGTAACCCCAGTGATTAGATCAAGTTGAAAGGCAAAGGGATATCTTACAATGTACCAGTTCAAACTGGTAAAGAGAAATGTTGGTTAGCCAACAACCCTAAACTGGCCGATCAGCAAGTGACAAGGAAACCGTTATATAACGAGAAACTGAGTAAACTGTATTCTCCTAAACTGGGAAAGTCACATACTGAGAAGAAGCCAGCTAAGCCTCAGAAACTGGGAGAGCAGTATGTTTCCACTGCGAGGAAACCAATTTTATCAACTAGTTTGATCAAACAGTGAGTTTATGATAGGAAGCGGTCAAACACTCTACATGGTTATGTGAATAACCAGAGATACAACTTTCAAACAACATATGGAAGAAGGGTTATACCAAGTATGGGAAACAACTTCCTGAGTCTTGAGCCTACATTAATATCTTTTCAAAGGGATAGGAAGGCTATCCAATGTGATCAACGATCACCTGGATTTTATACACAATCAGAACAAATTTTTTGAGGTCCAAAAAGGAAGTTTACTTACAAAAGGACTCCACACACGATCACTTCTTCTCAATTACTTAGCATGCTTCATATGAGAAGAAAAACTAAGACAACCAAGGAGTATTCTAAAAACGTACCAAATGTGAAAATTGTCCATGTCTTGATCCAGAAAGGATAGATCCAATCAACTAACCTTGCAGGACCCATGGTTGTTCGAGGACCTAAAGCATAATTTGTGTCTCACAGGTATAGGTACATGGAGATCAGCTCCAACCGAAGAAGAGCCTATGGTTCCAGATAGTGGATGCTCTGCTCACATGACCGAAGAAAGGGATATTCTCTCAGAATTTATAATGGTCAGGGGAGCATCGGTTATGTTCGATGACAACTCTAAAGAAAGATTTATAGGGAAGGGATTCATCAAGTGAGATGGAATCCTCATCAGAAATGTCTCCTTAGTCACCAATCTAAAACATAATCTTCTTAGTGTCAGTCAGCTTAGTGAAAATGGTTATGTCATCTCCTTTGCCGACTCTGAGTGTCAAATCAGAGACAAAGCTTCGAATGAAATCTGGCTTAGAGGCATAAGGAAAGGTGGTCTATATGTAGTAGACTGACAAAGCGGACAAACTAATTCATGCTTTGTCTCGACTAGCTCCAGTGAAGTAAACTGGTTGTGGCATAAGAGGCTGAACACCTTGAATTTCAAAACAATCAATCATTTTGTGAAGCACGAGCTGGTAATAGCTTTACCAAAGGGCGCCTTCAAGAAGGTATACAGAGCATGCTAACTCACAAAGGAGATGAAAGCTTCTTTAAAGAGCAAGCTCGTCAGGGAAAGTACAGAAAAAATATTGGAGCTACTGCATATGGCTCTCTTCGAGCCAGTGACTCCACCCACCATCAAAGGCAAGATATGAGGAGGTCGTACAAAAGGAATTGACAGAAAGTCATGCCAAATTATTGGCCAAAGGAAAAAGAAAAGTTGGTGAAGAGATTCCTACAATAGAGTCACTTGATGAGTCAAACTTTATGTCTAATGAAACTTTCATTCAATGGATAAATGAGACATCTACTGATCATCACGTTAAAGAGATCATGATGGAAACTTAAGGCACCAACCATGCATAAAATAGGCAAGAGGAGGGGACAAACCTCATGGAAGTCAAGATGGAGAGAGCTTCCATTCCTTAAAGCATCACAACATTAATTGGGAAAGCCACTACACCCCTATCCGTAAATAATTCTTCAGATGATGATTGTGACACAGGTGATGTGCTTAAAGAAGAAGAGAACATAGAAGTTGATATGGAAGGAACCTGGAAGACACATCCTTGGGATATCCGGAAGGATAATGGGGGTTGAAGATGCATTATCCTTCTCCAGATCTAAGGATTCCAATGGCAGGACTATCATTTGATGGTTATCCAGTGGAAAGGATTACAAAATGGTGTCCATCCATTCAGAAAAGTGATCAAGCTAATAGGGATCTCATTCCCTGGGCAGGAGCCATCTCCAAACGGGTGGAAGAGCAAATATCCTCATAAATCAATAATCTCTATTGATATGTGCGTAAAATGACCTATATTTTGATGTGTGAGCGTGTATGTTTGTGGCCATTTTACTCCCATATCATATGTTTTTGTCTTCTTTTTGTTGTGTTTTCGTGTTTTGAGTGTTTCGGATGGTGTAGGTTAGGTTTTGAGCAAAAATCAGCATTTTCGGCTTAGTTTTGGAGGAAAATCGCACGATCCGAGAATCAAGGGAAGGCAGGATCGACCGAGCATTGCAGGGAGAGCAGCAGGACTGATTTCAGAGGCGAAGCTTGGTCGATCCATTTCAGGATCGATCGACCGGGGTTGGACAGAGAGCAGGATCGACCGAGCCCTGCCTGGCTCGATCGATCTGAGCATAACAGAGGGTTTGCTTGACCGAGCACTGCAGAGCTCAACCGAGCTTGTGTTTTAGAGGGCTCGCTTGGTCGGGACAAATCTGGCTTGGCCCAGCCAGAGCGGGAAAATTTGGCAGATTTTCTATTTTCAAGCTGTCCAGGGCGATCTGATTTTGGCCCGAGCGATCCGAGGCCCTGTTTGCTCGTCTATATAAAGGGGAATTTCGAGATTTGAGAGAACTTTTGCCAAAATTTCATAAAATCTAGTTAGAAGTTCTCCCAAATTCCATCTTCTATCCTCATTCCATCCTAATCCAACTGGATCAAGAGCAAGATCTACAGCAAATTGGTGAAGATTAGAGAGAATCAAGGGTAGATCAAGTGCAAGGACAACAATTGGGGAAGAATTCAATTCATCTTTCAAAATTGTAATGGAATGTCTTTCATTTTTTCATGTATTGAACAAATTGAAAGGTATGGAGAACTAAACTTCTTGTGAATGTTGTCTGGAATGAAAATATGTGAAACCTAGATCAATTTTGGATGTTTACCTTTCTATGTGAGTTTGAATAACACTAGATCTCAACCTCATACTAGGTGTAGGTATTAGCCAACATAGGTGATACTAGACGTGCATACTACAGCCAACACGCGGGTAGAATCGTCATGAATAGTTTGTATTCTTGTGATCCTAAATCCAATCCATGTGCGAAAATAGGACATAGGGCTAGAATCTACGTACTAGAAGGAGTGAACTAGAAATCGATAACGTGACTGTTTGAGATTGCTAGGTTCATCTACGATTAACTCGTTGTGACAAGGGGTTAGCTACCTTAGAGTGGATTGCTCAACCACATAGGAATTAAATTGACTTTGCATCATAATTTGATCTATTTGGAGCACATTGGATTTCCAAGCATCATTCACTCTTGTCTTATTGATTGAGCTTGCTACTTTGTCTACCTATTTTGGAAAGTATAGATTGGTTGATTAATAAATTTCTGTTCAAACTTGAGCGCCATTGTGTCTTACTTTGTTGACGCTTTAGCCCAGTTTATGTTTTTGCCTAGTTGATAGAACAACTCAACGACTTAAATTTACCTAACTATAAAATTCCATACGAGTAAAGAGTAATCTGTAGGGGGAATTTAGAAAGATCCTTGGCTTGATAATTTTAACTTGACAAGTGTTCTTGCACGACATCAAGTTTTTGGCTCCGTTGTCGGGGAATTCTTTTAGTAGGTCTATGAATATTGTTGAAAGTATGGAAATTGTATGTTAGGTGTTTGCAAATATGTTTAGTAGAAAGTAGATTGTTAATTACTATTTTGTTTTTTGTTTTTGCTATTAGGGGGATAATTGGAGTATTGGTTTTTGTAGGTTATAAATGAATACAACGTCCAAGGCTTGACAATTGGAGGCTAACATGGAGAATTATCGAGGAGTTAATTCGGAGAGGCTTCATAATCTACAACGACAATGGAGGAAATGAAAGCTAAAATGCTAGAGAGACAAAGGTCACAAAGGACACTCCGAAGTGTGCATGAGAACATGTGGGGAAATGAATACCAATGGCTGGAAAATGAAAGAGATTACCAAACGGTGGAAACCGTAAAAGAGACTTGCGAAGATGATTGGTTGAGAAGTCAACTGGAGTTAATGCAAGAACAACTTAGATTGTTAAGGAGTTCAAGTAGGAAAAGTGAGGAGATCAAGGAAAGAACATACAAAGACAAGGATGAGATACTTGAGGAGACTCCGATACAAGAATTAATCATCATAAAACAATGGAGTGAAGCAAAGCGAGAGGAGAAACAATCGCATGAAGTGTTCCCTCAAGAAGCTAAAGAGGATAAAGGCACCAAGGAAGAGATGCTAGTCATTGAAAGTGAAAAGAATGGTGCTCTTGAGATACGTTGACTTGAGGAGTTGCAAAATGTCCCGGCATTGGTACAACAAGATGAGGAAGAGCAAAATGATGAGGGAATTATGTCGGGGGGTCCAAGTGGTGATATCGTGCTTATCTTTCCTTCATTAGAGATAGACAAGAGGGAAAAAGAGGTGATCCTAGGAGAGATAGTGGATGAATCATATGATTTGATCGAAAAAGGAGGTGATGAGAAGTTGATGATTAATCCAAATGAGGGACAAGTCGAGACGTATATAATTTGGATTCCGTTGGATGAAGCCTTGGAGATCAAATCAAAGAAGGAATCACCACCTTGGACATTCGAGATTGTTAAGATAAGCAATCTTCCTTGGAAGGATGAGAGGGGTGAAAGAAACATTGCCATTGACAAATTGCTTCCATGTAAATGTTGATCAAGGGAGAAAGGTGTATTAAAAATCCACGAGATTTTTGATAATGGATGAGAATGGTGAGGTCGTCTAGCTACCGACGTAAACGGAAGCGCTTGTTGGGAAGCAACCCAACCATTTTTCTTTCATTTGTTTAAATTCTTGCCTAGATAGTGTTAATAATGTTTCTTATTTGTTTGTTAATCACTTGATTTACATGTACTAGGGGGAGCGTTTGGAGTATGAGGAGTGATTGACTACCGTCCGCTATTTTAGAAGCTTAGTCTAACTTGACTAAGTTTGGGGGAATGTGCCGATTGCCGGTTTTGGTTTACTCTTCTTCTCTCTTGCTTCCTTATCTACTTGAGTTTGTTTGAATGATGATTCTACCTTCGATATGGTTGTATTATGATGATTGGATTTACTTTGGATATGGGTGTTGTGGATGTGCATTTGGATTTTGAGTTTTATGGTTGAATGTGATGTTTTGATGGAATGATTAGCGACCTTGCATGATTTAATACTTCCGATTTGGCATGGTTTTTGGTTTTGGATTATTGGTATGGTTTATATGATTGAGCTAGTGGTTATTGTCTTATCATTGTTGATTATTGGTTTGTGGAAAGTTTGGTGAAAATGAAAGCTTTATTGGTTTGTTTTATGCTCAATAATTTGGTGGTGTTTGTGTTGATATTGAGTAGGTACAAATAAGACATTGGAGAAGCGGTTCGATCATGGCTACCGATGGGTAACGCAGTCTATCGTTTCTCTTACCAATTAGCTTTGTTATATTTAGATTATTTCTAGGTTGTGTGTGCTTGTGTGTGTGTGATGAATCCGAACTAGACTTGAGGTTTTAATCATGATTTACTTGGTGAAGTTTGATGTTTACCTCAACCAATGATATGGCGGAATCTAGTTGTCAAGGCATGTTTTAGTTTAACTTTTGAATTGCCGAGTTTTGTGTTTGGTTAATGCATAGGACTTGAAGAAAAGCTGTGAGTTTTGAGCCTTGATATTGTCATATCCTTGTTGATTGTGAGTGGCGATATTGAGAGTACGAAATCTAGAACTTGCATCCGTTCTCTATCTATTGGCATGAGTGTGTGACTAGAAAATGATATTAGGCCATCGGTTCTTAGTCCCACCTTACACATTGGGAGTATAAGGTGATTGTGATCATTAATTTGCCTTTCGTATCTTTGACCCCGTGATTGAGCTTTACTGGTGAATATTCTTTGATATGTTTAGGTCCAAGTTTGGGGGGAAAGAGTGTATGAGGGTGAATACGGTGATGAGAGTTGGGTTGGGAATTGTTTGGCATCTTTATATTGCAAGTGTTGAGGCTTGAAAGACATGGAATAAAGGATTAGCTTGAATCCTAGAAAATGAGGCACCAACAAGAATTTTGGTGCAAATGTTTGGAAAAGAGGCACTTACAAAATGAATGAATGATGGTGCTAGAGGAAAAGAAAAAAAAGGAAAAGAGAATATAAAAAAAAGAGAAAAGTGTTGTGAAGTGAATAAGTCTCGGGTTGAAGTGGTTTGAAGATAACAAGTTTGGGGGGTTTTGGGAGATTGAGAAGTTGAGTCACTTTGGCCCAAAACCACCCACCTTTTAGTTAGCCACATTACAACCCATGCAAAGACCTTTTTGATTCTAGAAACTAACTCATTGTAGTATACTGGTGAGAATGGATGCAAGCTTATGGAAATCAAGCTCGATATCTTGTGATTGAGTGAATCTCATCGTCCCTAAACACGTGAGGGAGTGCTTTCATTTCTTGTATCCATATTTGATGAGTGTTTCATGTCCTTAGCATTAACTTTATCACAAAATTAGGTGATAATCTCGTTTTACTTGAACATGCTAAGATTATCTTGATGAGCTATGAGGTATTGCACGAGGTAGATTAATGGTTTTACTTTGTTTTGATTGAGGACAATCAAAGGTTCAAGTTTGGGGGATTACTATCCTCACATTCTAAAGAATGATTCTCTTATTTCTGGAACCTTGAGAAGAGAATTTAGAAGGTGGAGGATGTTTGACATATGCACCAAAGAACTAGGGCGTGAAGACTTCAGTATAGTGGAGGCTAGACTGGGATTAACCTTATGGAGATTTGAAGAAAGTTGGGCTAATGACTGGATCAAGCAAGACCAGCCTCGACAACTTACTGTGGAACAAACTCGAGCCAGACTTCTAGAGCTCAAGAGAAACATGGAAGGACTAGGAAAGGAATCTACAATGCCTGTCAGAACTGACTCTCCTCCACAGAAACAAAGGTCAGCTTTACCTTCTACTCCTCCACTACCATTACCTTTTTCGGTGATCATCTAATTTGAAGAGAAGATGAAGAAGAAGAAGACTACTTTCTCATAAATCATCGAGCAGAAATCAGACAACTTCAAAATGAAGAACAACAGAGGGAACTTATTAAAGAAGCCTCAACTGAAGGTGAACCAAGCATAGTTCAGGTTCAGCAAGAAAGGGAGGAACCTAATGTCTACAAATCTCATGAGGAAGAAGAAATTATCACTAGTGAAAGAAATACGAATGCTTCTACTTTAGCTCCTCTGAGGAATAACCTAATGGGAACCTCATTCCAATACCTCCAAGATAAAACTTCAACCAGCTCTTCTTAACCAAATCAAGCACAAACTCTTGTTGTCATTATGCTACGCTTCTTCGATTTTCAAATGGAAGAAATGGGATAAGAATTCAAACACGATCTCAGGCAAGCATGAGTGGAAGTGAGATGTGAATTCAGAAGCGAACTTGGAAAGGTACGTGCAACTGTTGTAATGGAAATCTAGGATATTCGTACAACTTGCCATTGATGCCAGAGAAGAATCATCTCAGATCTCCTCAACCCTGGCTTCCTGTTAGGTAGTGATATGTAAATCCCACCTTTAATCTTGATGTTTTGATGTGTCAAAACTGAATACCTAGGTCTAGAGTCATTACTTCTGTAATCCTTGTATAGAACTATTAAGTTGTAATAGCTAGATAGGAAGCATTCAGCAAGAAGACTATGAAGATAGTTCGAGGAGTCCTATTGAAGAAAAACTGTGAAGACAATTCAAGAAGGACCAGAGAAAACTGAGAGAGCTAATCAGAGTAATGAGCAAAATTACTACGCATGTAGTTTGGAACTGCCAAGGACAAAACAACGCTGAAAACTGTGGACATAGTTTTTGTGAACATATTATGGAAAAACCATGGAGGGTATCTCACAGTTTCAAAACAAGCGAATTCACACAGTTGAGAGCACGTGAGAAATAACCAGTCGTTAAGAGCCTTGGAGTCTCAAGTATAAAGAACGCGGAATCAGACAGTTGTTACTGGAGTCCAACGTTGTTTCAGTCTGACACAATAAGTACAAAACTGTCTCAGAAAAAGCATGGTTGTGTTTAGAAAAAGCAAAGGAGCAGGTTTGCGATAACAAAAAGTAAGGCCGCAGATTGGACAACATCGACTTCATCTCTACCAACTACTTTTTAGAGTCTCGTCTATAAATAGCAAGAGGACCAGAGACAACAAACAGATAGAAGTTATATTCATCTCTGATTAAGCGCATTCAAAGCTTGTCGTTACTCTGCCGATTTTAAAGCTCAAACACATTTAAAGCTTTCAAGCGAGAAAGCACTAACTTTATGGTTCATTTATTGACCACGAGGCATTATTGCTCAATGAATCTTCAGAGATTCACCGTGTGACCTAGGTGTACACGAGGATTAAGTCCATTGACTTAAATCTATTTTTCTTGGTGTTCTTACTTTTCAAGTAAGAACACAGCAGCCTGACTCTCTAGGGAGGCCAGGTTATGACGGATGTTAGCCAACCTCTGTACGTTCTGAGAAGAACTCAACCATCCACCCGCCGGAGAAGGAGTAGGGAGGTTTGTCCTCAATCCATTTCCGACGACTGCCAGTTCTAAGAAGACTTCAAGGTGCCACCTGCCTTCGAGGAACTGAAGAAGGTGTGAAGAACAACTATCTGGGCGAGTGATCCATTTGGCTGTGGATGGTGGTTTCTATGGCATTTGGCTATAGATCGTAAGGATTGTATCTTCACTACTTAGTAATTTACCGGATTAATTTCCGAAGAGTGGACGTAGGACTTAAGGCTCTGAACCACTATAAATATCCTGCGTCGTTTACAATTTTTATTTACTTTATGCACGATACAATTTTCAATTATGATTGAAACCTTCAACCTTTCTCCGATAGTGTTGAAGTGTATAACTGTTGACCGCTTATAACTGTAAAGTGGTTACCTAAAACTGTTGGCTAATACAAACTGTATTTTCAAAACTGTTGTTTAAAACTGAGCTGAAAGTTGAAACTGAACTGTCTGCATTTAAGAGTTCAAATAATTGTTTTTATACTTCCGCTGCACATTATACGTACTTTGATCTGGGGCCAACAAGTGGTATCAGAGCATGTCGGTCTTTCTAGACTGTACTGTTTTGAGTCGCTTAAGACCAGATCAGTACTTCCTTGCACTCTTAATTGTTTGTTTAGTGTGATTAGCGAGCAGGTTATCTTAAGATAATAATGAATTTTCCAAGCCTTCACAATTACAACCCAGAGAAGTTCGAGGTATGGAAGAAGAGATGTCTCATCCAACAGAGAGCACAACATCCAGAGATGGATGAAATTTTGAGGAACAGACCTCTGAAGTATTTCGGTTAAACCACAAGATGACCAAGGTGGTGGTGTCCATATGGTAGATAAGCCATAGGATGATTGAACACTCGAAGATAGGAAACGCCATCAGCTGGATCCCATCGTACAAGAGATGATTATGCAATCTCTCGCAGAATCTCTCATGGACGAAGCCATACAGAACAACAGTGCTAAAGGGTTATGGGACTGGATCAACGAGATTACCAAGGAAACAGAAGCTATGAGGCGCAACAAGAAACAAATGTGCGTCGACAAATATGAATCCTTCTAGATGCTACCTGGCAAAACTATCAAATCGATGGAAGTAAGATTTAACGCCGTTGTCAGCAAAATGAAAAATCTTGGAAGAGAAGAAAAGGTGGCTAACATGAACGCCAAATTCTTTCGAGAATGCCGAAGGAAGATTGGTTTGTAAAAACCACCAGTTTAAAGACCATGGATCTCTCGAAGATGTCAACCAAAGAGTTGATCGCCGAACTTCAAGCCCATGAATGGGATATTTAGATGGTGAACAAGAATGAAGCTATTAGAACCCCGAATTTTTCAGCTGATAATGATGCAGCATTCTCTGTAAAGAGAGACTTCCAAAGGCGACGAAAGAGGCCAGTTCAGTTCGAGAAAACTGCCTATCAATCCTCACTAGCGAAGGATACCTCCACCTCAGTTCAGAATAAGGAAACTGAACTATCAGTTGCCAAACTGGAGGAACAAATGAGGAACCTGGTTGTACTTCTCGAAAAGGCCATAGGAAAAGGGAAAGAGGCTCAGTCCAGCGAGCAATGGTTCACAAAGAGAGTGCCATGCACATGCTACGAATACAACTCTCCAGATCACCTGAAGTATGAATGTCCTCTAGTTTCTCAGGAGGAGAGAGACAGATTGAAGTAGGTGTTTGAGAGAAGAGCATCTAAAGTTGTTGCCCTCAATGCTCACAAGAACTGAAGTGCCAGACGTGCCAGACCATGATGATGGCTACTACACAGCTGAGGTGAGAATAATGAGGAGGCACTCCTTGCCTTCATGACGGCAATCGATGGAGATTTTATCGATGAAGAAGACAAAGCTTCAAACTGTGAAATAGAGGTAACAACTCATCTATCCTCATCTCTTGCATCTACATGCTTTAAAGAAGACTCTGAATTTTTTCGCTCAGAATCAGAACATGTTTTACTTGAAAACATTGTTAAAGAGGTAGAAAAATTCCATGAGATGAAAGATGAATTAGTTAGCGAAAATGCCTCACTGAAATTGAAGATTTCAGTTTTGACCGATGAAGTCGCAAAGACGAGTTTAATCAGTGAGGATTTTGAATAACTCAAGGAAGAGCTTTCAAAACTCCTCAAAGATTTTGAAAATATCTTAAAAGAATGTGATTCCTTGAAGAAAATATAGCCAGTTAAATGTGATTGTTCTTTTTAATGGAGCACAAGAAAACTAGATGAAAATTTGAATGCTCAAAAATAGACGTCCGATAAACACGGAATTGGATTCTTTGAGCACCAAAATGAAAAGGTTTTGAGCGAACATGCATCCACTTCTAGGACTAAGAAAACATTTTTGGGCTCTGTCAAAGCCAAACTTAGTCGAAGTCATGTGTTGGAGAAAGGAAATGTCAAGTCCAAAGAGCCAGTTAAGCAAAATGCCAAGACCAAATGTTGGTCGAAAACTGACCCGAAATTGGCACCTCGATAGAATGCTAGCACAGTTCGTAAACTTTATAAACCAACTGTCGAGATGAGAAATGACTTTCCTTCAAAACTGGACAAGCGAAATGTTCATATGGCAAGGAATCAAGTTTTACCAACAAGAACGACTAAGCAACATGTAAATGCTGCTAGGAAATCAGTTTGACAACCGGATAGAAATCCGAGAAGTTATGATAGATCTCGGTTCTATTATAACAGATATCCGAATAGGAGGAACATCTATTCGAGGCCTGAGTCGAGATAGTTTTACTCTCAAAAGACTGTGATGGCTAGTCACTCGAGAACAGTTTCCCGAGACTCTTTCCGGAACAAAAGTTTCAGAAAGAGTTCACACACCACAACCTTTCCTAACATGCATTCAAACAACATACACTATTTTACAACTAAGGTTAATCAATCACTAAAGAGTGATTCGGTTTCACGAACTGTAAAAGTGAAACAAGTCTGGATACCAAAAGGATGGATCCAAAGAACTGACTTTGCCGGATCCGAAAGGATACTGGGACCTAAATGAAATTTTTTGTCTTGCAAGGACAAAGTTCTCAGAAGAAATCAAGATCATGGATCTTGGATAGCGGGTGCTCAGCACACATGACAGGAGAGATGGATCTTCTCAAGAATCTTGTGATGTGCAGAGGACAGTCTGTCACTTTTGGAAATAAAACACAGTGTACAGTAGTTGGAAAAGGATGTGTGGAGCGCAACGGAATCATCATTCAGAACGTGTCCTTAGTCACCAACCTGAAGCACAATCTTCTTAGCATCAGTTAGTTGAGCGAGAGTGGCTATGTTGTCAGTTTCGAAAAATCAGAGTGCCACATAATAGAAGAGCAGACCAACGAGACCAAGATCAGAGGAATCAGAAAAGGAGGTCTCTACGTAGTAGACTGGTCCAGTGGAGAAGAGGGAACATGCCTCCTGGCGCACAGTTCCTCAGATGGAGTAAATTGGCTGTGGCACAAAAGATTGAGTCACCTGAACTTCAACTCGATCAGACATCTGGCAAAGCACAATCTAGTTGAAGGAATAACACAGAAGAAGTTCCAAAAGGAAGGAGTTTGTAAAGCTTGTCAGGTTAGGAAACAGACGAGAGCCTCGTTCAAGAACAGGCCAGTTACAGCAAGCACGAACCGGATCTTGGAACTGCTCCACATGGATCTGTTTGGTCCAGTTACTCCACCCACAATTGGAGGAAGAAAGATACGTTAGTAGTTGTTGATGACTACTCGAGATATACATGGGTGGTGTTGCTCAAGTCCAAAGACGAAGTCAAAATTCAGCTGCCAAAACTGATTACCCGTCTTTAGAATGATAAAGGGATAACAGTTAAGAGGATAAGGTCCGATAATGGAACATAGTTTTGCAATGGACCCCTCATGGATTTTTGTACTGAAATTGGAATTGGGCATGAGAAGTCTACTCGAAGAACTCCTCAATAGAATGGCCTTGTTGAGCGGAGGAATAGAACACTCAAAGAAGCAGTGAGGACCATGATGGTCGAGACCGATCTCAGAAAAAGATTTTGGGGAGAAGCCTTGACGACAGCATGCTACACAAAGAATCGAAGTGCATTCAATACGCAGCAGCACAAGACTCCCTACGAGATCTACAATTATCATAAGCCTTCTATAGCTCATCTTCGTGCTTCCGGATCTCCATGTTATATTCACAATAATGGGAAGTCTAAATTGAATCCCTTCAGCTCTAAGGCTGATGAAGGGGTGTTCCTTGGGTATGGACATCCTTCATATAAGGGATATAGGGTATTCAATAAGACAACCCAGCACGTGAAAATAACATGTCATGTTGTTTTTTATTAAGCTACTCTAGTGCACAGGACACTTCGAGAACTGGGTCTGGAAAATCATGAGATCAAGGATGTCAATGAGGAACCTAGAACTAATCTTGATCATAATCAAACAGCTCCTCTGACTAGATCTATGAATGATGTTTCTGAGACTCCAGTTACCTCGACTGGACCCCAAACAGTCGAGAGGGCCGATGATGCCAATGTTATTGCTGAGGCCTTAAAATCCTTAAATGAGGATACTCAAATGGAAGAGAAGCCCCCTATAAACCATGAAATGCCTATGGAAATAGAGGAACCTGTAGCCACAGAAGCCATTCCCAAGGATAATGAGGAAGCAGTTGCTGCTGACAACACAGGTTGTGAGCAAGGGTCAGTCTAAATCCCTGGAGATGAAGCATTCAAAGATAACCTCCAAGAAGTACTACCCGAAGTTCCAGAAACTCTTCCAGAAGCGCCCAAAGAGGTGAGGAAGCCTAGCCGGTTGAAAGATCATCCCATAGATGCAATCTTGGATGATATTAAGAATCTAGTTCGGACGAGACAATGAAGTGCCTTGATGACTTGCTTCATATCTCAAATCGAGCCAGTGAAGATCAGAGAAGCACTTCAATCTGCTGACTCGATTAATGAGATGCAAGAAAAACTAGGAGAGTTTGCTCGCAACAATGTGTGGTATTTAGTGGATCGACCTACACAGCAATCCGTGATTGGCACCAAGTGGGTCTTCAAGAATAAAAGAGATGAGACCGGTACCATTGTTCGAAACAAATAAAGATTGGTTGCTAAGGGGTACGCACAATGCGAAGGGATAGACTTCGATGAGACATTTGCACCAGTTGCCAGACTGGAAGCTATTCGTCTATTCTTGGCATATGCAGATTATCACAACTTCACAGTTATTCAAATGGATGTGAAGAGTGCCTTTCTTAATGGTGAATTAAAGTAAGAGGTCTACGTCAAATAGCCCCAAGGTTTCGAGCAAGGAAACCAAGTCTACAAGCTAACGAAAGCTTTGTATGGTTAGAGGCAAGCACCTAGAGCATGGTACGAAACTCTCCCATTTTCTACTCAAGAATAGATTTGAGAAAGGTGCAATCGACCGAACTCTGTTCAAGATAAAGGATGGAGAGTAGATCCTGCTTGTTCAAATCTATGTAGACGACATCATCTTCGGCAGCAAAAGCACCAAGCTATGTGAGAAGTTTGCCCAGTTAATGTAGAACAAATTTCAGATGAGTATGATGGGAAAAATGACATACTTCCTTGGATTGCAAGTTGATCAGTCTGACGAAGGGATTTTCATAAGTCATAAGAAGTAAACTCAAGACTTGATCAACAAGTTTTGTCCTGAGAAGACTAAGTTCTTAAGGATTCCTATGAGCACCAGTTCTCATATCATTCTTGATGAAGAAAGAGAACCTATCGATTCGACTACTTATAGAGGGATTATTGGGTCACTATTGTATCTAACTTCCAGTAGACTCGATATATCTTATGTTGTGGGAGTATGTGCAAGATCCTAGGCGTATTCTAAGAAGTCCCACATGGAAGCAGCTAAGAGGATCGTAAGAAATGTGAAGAAGATTGAGTCTTTAGGTATTTGGTATCCCAAAACTGATGGAATCATGCTGAATGGATTCTCTGATTCAGATTTTGAAGGCTGCGGAATTGATAGAAAGAGCACAAGTGGAACCTGTCAGTTCTTAGGAAACAAATTGATCAGTTGGTTTAGCAAGAACCAACATTCGATGTCTACGTCAACCACTGAGGCCGAATATATTGCAGCGGCCAGTTGTTGTGCTCAAGTGCTTTGGATAAAGCAGCAGCTTAAGGATTATGGCATAGAAACTGGATGTGTACCTATTTATTACAACAATAACAGTGTTGTCTGCATTTCGATGAATCCAGTTTTACACTCTAGGACGAAGCACATTGATATTCGTCACCATTTCATTCGAGATCATATTGAGAAATAAGATGTCTCGGTGGAATACATTAGGACGGAGGACCAGTTAGCGAATATCTTTACCAAGCCACTACCTGAGGCTCGGTTCAAGGAGCTGTGTATCAAACTAGGTCTTCTAGAGTTTGATGAAATCTCAGGAGAAAGAGATAATTGTTGATCGGTGCAATTCTGTTAAACTGAGTGTGCAAAACTGTTTGGCTTATTAATTAAGTCAGTTGTAGTTTATTGTTAAGACGATTTGCTTATCACCAAAAGCAAAAAGGAGAAATATTTTCATTCATCAGAAAAAGAGGATGATACAACGTCCAAGCAAAACAAAAGGAATCTACATCTACATCAAGTGGGTGGATATACATCTTATGGATAGTAGTCAATGGCAACCAGGTTCGGCCTAACTTCTGTGAAGAGGGGGACCCTCTTCTCAATGAGCCAGCTTAGTTGCAGGCCATATGGGACGGTGACCTCAAGCAGATTCCGAAAGGCCATCATCAGGCGGTAAAAAATGAAAGTTGCTCAGTCTACTTCAGCCTAGTCCTCAAATGCCATCATTGCTTTCCAGATTAGCGGCAAAAATTATGTATCCAGAAGGGTGTTGCAAACCACCATCTAGTTAATAATGTCAAAAGTCGCTCTATAGCGCGGCTTGACGAACTTGCTAGTTATAGTTGGATGGAACCCGATCTCCGCTACTCTCCACCGCTGCCATGCCGACCACTAAGACACCGTGTCACCTTGAGATAGTCCATAACTGGGATGCCGTTGCGTTTAAGCCCGAATTCGACAGCGAGATAGTCAGCAGATAGGAAGAATTCCTCCCCATTGAGATTGAAGTAGATATCTTTCTCTGTGACAGTGGAATTGTAGGCAAGCACCTTCAATAAATCCTTGTGGAAGGAATGGGGTTCCTTGATCACAAAGGATTCAAGTCCTTTGGGTTGCAGTTTTTCCATCACCTTATCTAAGACGACAGGAGTTCTCCAGTTTTGTCGATGGAACCCACATAAATCCAGAATTTTGTTCCTTTGGATGGAGATCCTCGCAACTTCTTCCACAATGGTACGTGGAGAATTCATTTCATTCAATGATAATGTAAGGAGCAATGAAGCAAATGCTGATATGAGGTGACATGTATTGTTTCATGAAAAAGGTATTTATAGGAGATTTCTGTGCGGCGATCGAAAAGGTGGCAAATCAACTTAATAAAAGACGCAACTCCTCGAAGCCTAGAGCTAAGAGCCGATGAGTCAAAATTAAATGCCAACTACTGCGTCACACCACTCCTGAATGGACATGAAGGCAAGGGAGACAGAAGGCTAAGAGTGTAGACTCAGTGATTAGTTAACCCGTGGATGTACGGTTATGATCTCTCAGATCTCACATTAATTCCTAAGGAAGGAGTTCAGAAACTGAGAGTTCACAAAACTGCGCCATGTCAAACTGTATGACATGTACAGTTAAGAAAGTTGCATTATTAGGAATTGTCTCAAGATTGGAACGAAGGAACAATTCTATTTCATTCAGAAGAGAGACTAAAATACATCAATAAAAATATACACAAAAATTTTTAGAAAGAAGTTGATTCTAGTCATCAATAGAGACGATGCCTCGGGGGATAGAAGTCAATATCCTCGATATTAGTCCAGCCTTGAACAAGGGACGAAATCTCCTGCTCCAGAAGCCAGCTCAGTTGCATCCCATAAGGAACTGGGATGTCAGGAAGATACTCAAAGGCTTCTCGCACCTGGTTGAATACATAGGAAGCCCAGTCGACATCCTCCTCTTCTTCAACAAAGGAAATCATAGCCTTCCAAACTGGCGAAGAGAAATCATTGTCCGATAAATGATTGGCAATGATCATGTGATTAATGATGTCAAAAGTCAGGTGATATTGGTGCTTCAGCCAAATTGATGAGCCCGTCGGGTGGAAATCGACATCAGCACTCCTCCATCTTTGCCAAGCAGACCATTCGGGCATCGTTTCCCCTTTAAAGCAGTCCATGACTGGTGTACCACCTTGAGGGAGTCCAAAGTAGATGAGAAAGGTCTCAAGAGGCCAGCAAATCTGACGACCGTTGATGTTGCAAAATATTTCATTTTCCTCCGAAATATAACTGTAGAGGGCGAACATCTTCAATGTATCCTCTTAGAATTTGAAAGGCCTTCGTGACACAAACTTTTCAAGGTCGTTTGCTTCCAAACCTCCCATCACCGCATCAAACACTCGAGGATTAGTCCAATATTGGACCTCCAATCCAACCTTATTGAGGATCTTGTTCCGTTCGATGGTGATCTCACTCGCAGAGTCATGATGCCCTATGAGAAAAATTGAGTTATTTCTCAAAGAACTGCGAGATGATGATTTGTGTGCTTATTAATGTCTTAAGAAAGTAGGATTTATAGATGAATTCGTGGGACGTTCGAGACGATGACTATTCTCTTAAATGGAAGATACATCATTCCATGAAGACACAACGATCCACAATTCAGATTTAGAATCTGAAAAGTAAATATTGAATGCTTGACAACTGTCGTGTGCGAGTCAAATTTGGGAATGTGTTCAACAGTTTGGAAGGTAACAGATGCATGTTAGGGAGCTGTCAAACGATGGAAGTACCAAAAATTCAGTTTGTGCAAAAGATCTTAAAGATAAAGGGAGAACCATTCTTTGATGACAAAAGTAGGCGGAGGCAGTCGGCAGTCAAGGGCGATTGGAGGAAGTCAGCATCATCTCATCGGATAGTAATTTGATGTAACCAGATTCGAGATGTTGTAGTCCCTAAAAAGTGGAATCCGCTTCTCCCGGAGCCAGTTGTGCTGAAGTAATTACATAAGGAAAATTATCATTGGTCGTAGGCACAAAATTTGAATTTAACAGAGTAGTCAGCTGAAAGCCACATTTAATGCAAGCCTGAGTCATGGCAAGTGAAGCGGAGCCTTGTCGCCTCACCCACGTGCATCTCAGACGCCATGATAGGATGGGAACAAACGCTATCTACGTCAGTCTTAAGTTCAGATCGTTGCTTGAATAAAGTGGGTTATAATCCTAGTCGTGAATTCCAATCGATCGAAACCCCTCTAAACCCTATCGATCATCATCTTCAACAATGGTCTCTCTATTTTTTATAAAAAAAACGAGCGCCTTCAACTTTATACCCGCAATCACCTACATTGCTCTCAATTACCATGGGTAAAAAGCGGTAAGCTCACAACGATGAAAGTCCCAGCACATCCGACAACATCGAGCCAGTTACCATCACAGAAGAGACGCCGCATGTTGATATAGTCCGAATCATGAAAGACAATGTTCTGTCTTAAGGAATCGACAAAAAGTATCTTTGGGTGTCGCAAGTTACTAAAGAAAAGATTTTGAATAGGAGAGAGATTGGGTCAATATCTACAAACGAAGAGATCGTCAAGGAGCTAGTCAAGAAACTCACTAAAGAAAATCTGCTACGATTTCTGACAGCATCCCCCAGAAGATTTAAACCCCATCGCATTGCTGAGTTCTACGAGCACGCAATAATCGACAAGGATCAAAGATTCTTCACGATGAAGGTCATGCAGAAAGATATAAGGGTCGATCCTGATCTCATCGCCGAACACCTTCATCTACCCAAAACTGATGTTCATATTGTCAGTTATCTGGAGGAAGACAAAGAAGCGAGAAAGAAGCACTGGAATGTGTGGAAGAAGGATGACATAAAAGGACCTTTCAAGAATGCTACAAAGGTCTCCGAGTTGAAGCCTTTCTACAAAATTCTCAGCGAGATTGCCCTTCGGATGATTTACTGCGATGTTGGATCCTTCTCCAAACTGAGCCAACCCAAATACGCCTTGATGATGGCTCTCAGTGATTGTCCGGGTGGAAACTGGGCAGAGTATATCTTTGAGCGACTATTGGAGAATGCAAAGAAGAACAATGTCATTGAAGAAAAGGGAAAGTTCTCTTCTAATGTCAGTTTTGGCTTAACGGTCAGTTACCTTATAGAAGGGTTGCCAGGTCGCAACAGAGAAGGCGAAGATCTTGTGTCATCAGATTTCCTTCCACCTAAGGATGCAGTCTACATCTCACTCCAAGGAGATAATGGAGACGATGGTGGAAATGATGGTAATGATGATGAAGATGACAGTTTTGACAAGAAGATGGTGGATATTATGACAGAAGACAGCTTTTTTATCATTCCACCAGCACAAACTGCCGCAGGTGCCAAGAAGCCAAGAAAAACTGGCACCTCAGGATCAGCGAAAAAGCCAAAGGGAACTACTTCCTCAGTTCCAAGCAAGAAAATAGAGCTTATAGATTTGACAAGCGAAGAACGTAAGACAAGGAGCAAGAAAGACAAGAAACAGACGCAGATGAAAACTATTCTCGAAGGAGAATTATTATGTGTCGAGAAAAGAAAAGAAAAAACCGTTGAAGAACAACCTACCAAGAAAAGGAGGGGAGCTAGTTTCGAAATATCCATGATGACTGCAAAGAAAAAGCTCCGGTTTGATAAACCTCCTGAAGCTTGGCGCTCTTGATATTCATTCAATGGATGAGCAAAAATTTTGAGAAAATGTTTTGCAGCTCATCTGATTCGGAGAAGACCACATCACAATGGCCAGTATATCCTGAGGATGGCCACACAGCGTCAGAATCTAGTGATGAAGAGGTTTCCACTCAGATAGTTGAAAAAGGAGACGTTCCCTTCTTAGATTTAGGGGGAACTGCTCATGGGAATATCTCAGCAGAAACTGTTGCACAAGACAGAGAGGAATCTACTCTAGAGCGCATTCGAGGATGAATAGCTGAATGCCAAGCCACACTGGATGCATCTCGTCTTGTGCAACTTAAAGCAGCTATCAAAGCTAAAGAATACAAAATGATTCTATCTCAACTGAAGGAAGCAGAAGAACTGCTTGAGAGACTTAGAAAAGAAGAGGAAAAGAGGTGGCGAAAAGCTAATGAAGAGGCCCTGGCTCAAGCAATCCTACTCTCTCGTACGATAGCTCTTGCAGAAACTGCCAAGAAAGCTATCAAGCTCGTTCATAAACGACAAATGCAATTGCTTCTCCAACAACTGTTTCAACATTTATTCCGAGTTAAATCTGCTGAAGCGTATTCTGCAAAGAAAGCTCATAAAATTTGCGAAGAAGAGGAAGAAATTCCAAGGTTAGACCACGAAATTGAGCAAAGAAGACTTGAGGCAGAACAAAAGAGACAAGAAGAAGAAGTAGCTGCTGAGCTGAGAAAAAGAAGACAAAAAGAAGAAGCAGCAGCTGAACTGAGAAGGAAAGAAGAAGAAGCAGCAGCTGCTGAAAGCAAAAGAAGAGAAGAAGAGACCGCTGCCGAGAAAGCAAGAAATGAGGCGGCAGCAGCAGCAAAGCAGAAAGAGGAAGACGAAGAAACCAGCAGAGCTCATCTACAACTAGTGCTATTTACTGCTACATCTCAGAGCCAAACCGGCAGAGACTCTAGAGCACTTGTTGTGTCTGAAAGAACATTGTCTCCCGATCCCATCTCGGTGGTTGCATCTCATCTAACCCCTGATGTTATGAGACAGGAGATGAATCAGCAGATCCTTACAATTTTTTATTTTGTCAAAAAGGGGTAAGAGATGATAAATGAACAAGTGAAGCTGCAGTTGCAATTGATAGAGAGGCAAAATGAGCAGATCAGATTGCAAATAGAGCAAATGCAGCAAGCCAGAGACCATGATAGGAAATTTATGATGGACTTAGCTAAAAGCCTTACCATGCAAGCTGGACCCTCGACCTCTGGTGCTACTTCAAAGCCAAAAGACACAGACTCTTCAAACCAAGACAAGAACAAAGACAAGGACAAATCTCAGGCGTAATTGGGTAACTTCTGAACTGTCCTGTATCTTCTTTTATCGCAGTTTTTAACTTTTCATGTACTTGTAACAATCACATATAATGAAAGGTATAAAAATGTTGGTTTGAAGACAACTGCTCATTGTCTCTTACCATTATTTTTTAGTTGAACTCACATGTTCCAGTGTGATCATCATTTATATTGCTCTAAACTGATTAATGATTAATGTAGAAATATCTCTCCCATTCAGGGGAAGATCAGTTAGAGTAGGTCGAGTATAGAAGAAGCACAGTTCTGAGTAGTGTTAGATTTCCAAAACTTTGTAAACTCAGAGCAACTACATCTTCTTTTCGACTTAGAAGGTATGGTTTTAACAACATCAAAAAGGGAGAAATTGTTAGGTAGTGATATGTAAATCCCACCTTTAATGTTGATGTTTTGATGTGTCAAAACTGAATACCAAGGTCTAGAGTCATTACTTCTGTAATCCTTGTATAGGACTATTGAGTGGTAATAGTTACACAGGAAGCATTCAGCAAGAAAACTGTGAAGACAGTTCGAGGAGTCCTATGGAAGAAAAACTGTGAAGATAGTTCAAGAAGGACCACAGAAAACTGCGAGAGCTAATCAGAGTAATGAGCAAAATTACTACGCATGCAGTTTGGAACTGCCAAGGACAAAACATCGCTGAAAATTGTGGACACAGTTTTCGTGAACATATTATGGAAAAACTGTTGAGGGTATCTCACAGTTTCAAAACAAGCGAATTCACATAGTTGAGAGCACGTGAAAAATAACCAGTCATAAAGAGCCTTGGAGTCTTAAGGATAAGGAACGTGGAATCAGACAGTTGCGATTGGTGTCTAAAGTTGTTTGAGACTGACACAACAAGTACAAAACTGTCTCAGAAAAAGCATGGTTTTGTTTAGAAAAAGCAGAGGAGCAGGTCTCAACAAAAAAAAGTGAGGCCACTGATTGGACAACATCGACTTTGTCTCTACCGGCTACTTTTCAATGTCTCGTCTATAAATAGCAGGAGGACAAAAGACAACAAACAGATAGAACATATATTCATCTCTGATTAAGCGCATTCAAAGTTTGCCATTACTTTGCCAATTTTAAAGCTCAAACACATTTAAAGCTTTCAAGCGGGAAAGCACTAACTCCGTGGTTTGTTTATTGAACACGAGGCATTACTGCTCAACGAATCGTCAGAGATTCAGCGTGTGACCTTGGTGTACACGAGGATTAAGTCTGTTGACTTAATCTATTTTTCTTGGTGTTCTTACTTTTCAACTAAGAACACAGCAGTCTGACTCTCTAGGGAGGCCAGGTTATCACGGATGTTAGCCAACCTCTGTACGTTCTGGGAAGAACTCAACCATCCATCCACCGGAAAAGGAGAAGGGAGGTTTGTCCTCAATCCATTAAACTCGCTTTGTTTTGTAATATTAATTTATTATGTACTATTGGTCCTATAAATTAATTTCCATAATACCATATTTGTAATTTCAAAAGTTTGTTTCGAAAAAAAAAAAAAACTTTTGCATTTTGCTTTTAGGAATAAAAGATAGATTATATTGTTCCTATTATTATGTCTAATTACGTAATATATGTATTTATGCATTTACCATATTTGGAATGATTTGCTTAATATACTGATAAGTTATATTTAGAAGTTTCATTTAGGCGGGAATATTTTTTTGGCTAGGGGTTCTACCTTTATATATATATAGATTTAAAGTTATTTATTTTATTTAATATTCTTTATAGATAAAATAAAATCAAAATTATCATATTTTTCAAATAAAAGAACATGAGTTTTTTATGATTTAGTGTTTTTAAAAAAATTAAATTATGATTACTTGAGCTATATTTTAACTATTATCAAATTTTATTAATTTTTTTATTTATAGTTATAACAGTAAAATTGTGGCACCATTTTTAATGATTGTATAGGGCCACCGAAATTACAGTGGCCCTCAAAATTATAGGGCAAATCTTGTTTTCACTAACCAAAAACCCTAAATAGCTACTCTTATCTACACCTCCAAAGAATGATATTTTTTATGCCTTAAAACACTTACTTTTCAAATCTATTCCCACATGTTAGGAATAAGTTACACAATGATATATTTCTTAATGTATCCGAATTTATATAATTTTTTGTTGGTCCCGAGATCAGAGTGTTTGAATATGCAGCAGGAGTTTTTAATAGATTACACTCTGAAAACTGGATCTTAGTTTTCCAGTTTTAAATTTTGAAAACTTGATTTAGTTAATTGACTCTCATAGTTTTAAGTTACCAATTTTCAGTTATATACTTCAATACTTAGAAAGTATTGAAGGTTTCAAATCAGCTTGAAAACTAAATTGCAGAAACTTAAATAAAGAGATAAACGAGACAAAATATATATAGTGGTTTGGATCCTTAAGTCCTACGTCCACTTCCGAACTTAATCTGGAAATTTACTAAGTTGCAGTTTTCAAGATCTCACAATATATAGCTAGCCCGTTGAATGCCAATGTCCGTCGGTCTACTAGCGCACTTGCCCAGAAACATGCTCCGCTCCTTCAAGTGAGGACGCACCTCGCAACCTTCAAACTCGAATGGGATGTTTACTGTTCTTCCTAGAATGTCCTGTGGTCGGCAGTTGCCCATGATAATCAGGATTTCAATAAGGAAAACTGATTGTTGTGTATATTGATTGAAAACTAATAACACCAAATGATTAGCTTGAGGTAGAAAGTTAAGCCTCGTATTCTTGACAGACACATGGTAATTTCAGAGAGCTTGAGCTTTTAGTTCGACAGAGATTCTACTTGTTTGCGCGTGAGTGTTAGATCTGATTAGCTGCTCTCCTGTGAAGCTTTGGTTTGTTATGTTTTTCAATCATTACCATACTTTTCTTGTCGTAGCACCTGCTCTGCAGCTGCACTGTTCTGCTTTTGCTTTTGTGCAGTGTACTTTCATCTGCTCAATTAGAGCTAGATCGCTAGTCCGAGGAACCCATAACTGGAAGATTCCTTGTTCATGATTATTCGTAGAGATTCTTTAAGGAATCTTGGATAAGGCTCGAATTGCACTTGGATTCCTTTAGTCTTCTCGCTTTTCACGTGCTCTTCATAACCTTGAAACTGGAAAACTGAATTCTTGTTATTTTCTAGTTTCTAGTTTTATGCCTTTGGTGTAGCTTCGTAGGTTAAAATCCTATTTCCAAAAATTGAATTTCTAGTTCTTTTCTAATTTCTAGTTCCGAAACTAGACTTGTGATTTCTGGTTTCTAGTTTCTTCAACTTCCAGTTCTGAAAGTAGACTTCAAACATCTCGATCAATTTTCTAGTTTCTAGTTTGAAAACTAGATTTTTGTCTTCTCGATCTTCATAGCTTCCAGTTTCTAGTTTTTTCAACTTCTAGTTTTTAGTTTCTCTATTACAACTCAAATCATCCTGTACAAGGATTATATAATAAGAAAATATTTATTAATAAAAAAGGAAAATGCAAACAAGGTAGAAGATGAAAAACATGATTGCAAACGACGAGTCGAAGTCGTAAACAGGCATTATTCATATTAGGAAAAATATTTTTAACTTTTTTTTTAATACTGTCTCATACTTGCAAACAATATTTACCAACTCAAGAAAAGAAATTCTATATCAATTATAAATCAATTGAGATTAGTTAAACTATTTAATTAAATTATTTGAGATTAGTTAAATATTTTAAAATGTTAACTATAACATGACGAATAAATTTAAAGTTTGAGCTAAATTCGACCAAATTTTAATATTTTACTGCTATAAATCAACATAATAAATAAAAATAATATATTTAATAATAATTTTTTAAAAAAAAGTATGCACTATGCAATATGTAAGTAGCAAACTAGTTATTGGAAAAGATAAAATAATGAAAGTTTCGAAATTTAGAAAAATGTGAATATTTTAAAAAACCTATCTTAATATTCCTCTTATTGTGGGGATAAAAGAAAGTAACGCTACTGGGCCGGTTTAAGCCGTTTCCTACCCTGTTATTTCAAGTTAATGGCAAATTTAATAATTAGAATTGAGTGTGCGTGCGTTTCTGAATTTATTAGCAGTAGCCAGCTTTCTTTTTTCTTTTTCCTTATAAATAGTTGTAGTAGTTCGTAATTTCAATCAGCATGTGTAGCAATCTTTGTTTGATTCCAAGAAAAGGAATAAATAAGTTTAAAAAATATTGCCCATAGTTTTCATCTTTTTTCTCGTGAGTGACTGAGTTTCAGTTTGTTCTTTATTCTTTGTGCTCTGCCCTGCCGCCTGATTTTCATCTCACAATGTGATCCAATATGTATTATTAGGTCAACAAGTAGTATGCGAGCACTATAGTACGTATCTAAAATCATTAAGTGGGATAACTCGTCCATCATTACAGCGCTTTTTTAATTAATAAACTGACAGTGCCCATATATGAGAAAACATAGTAAAAGACATAGTAAAATGTAATATAGTTACGATAACAAACATAATAATTTTTATTTGGTTAAAATATGTAGTGGCAACTCATTTAATATTAATTCATGGAAAATAAGGGTTGATGGTAGCCGAAATTGAAACAGTTATGACATTATTTAGTTTGTATGTCGGTGTTGCCGTCATTTAAAACATAGTAAAATGTAATATGCCGAAATTCAAAATTCTACAGACAAAGTATTAAATGAAATTATATGTTTTCTTGGGTAGAGTCGTGTTAGGTTTATGTCGGTGTTCCACGTTTTATATTCATAAACAATTTTTGGGCAGTTCGGTATTTATGAAATAAAGATTTTGTCACGCTCTGCATTCTTTTTCATTTTAGGCAAATAGGGAATAACATTTTAAAATTATTGATATTTTTGAAAAAATACCTTAATATATTATTATCAGTTAAAAATATGATAATTTTTATTTAGCAGTTAAATGCAACTTGACATCTCAAGTGACAAATTTGAACAAGTTCCGTTTATCATCATGATATTAAAAAATATTGGTAACTTCACCAACATTCTAACGTGGAGTTATTTTTTAACCACTTGTTCAAAAAATCGTAAAAAAAGAAATAAAAAAATAACATCATTTTAATTTGCCGCTAAGTATGTTAAGTAGCAGGGACGACATCACCCTATATGGTTGGGCATTACACAAATTTTCCTTTTATGCATTACATATACGTAGTTTGAATGTTTACGTTCAATACCGACTCCCCTCTAGTTAAAAAAAAAATACCGACTCCCCTGTGTCACCATCTTCCCCGCCACCCCCCACCCAAAAAAAAAATCCCAAAGAAAAAATACTGATCTTGGCAAAATAGATGTGTCACTAAGAACCTGACCTAATATAAAATTAAAAATATGGCCCAACATTAAATAAAAATATCATGCCTCATTGAATAAAATAGATAGGTCATATTCCATATTATTTAATTAAATGAAAAGAACCTGGTGTAACATTGATTTAAGAAGTCGGCCCAACTAGGGGTGTAAATGAATTAAACTGTTCGTGAGCTATTCGGATCTCGACTCGATAAAAATTCGTTCGAGTTCGTTTATAAAGCTCGTTTCTTAAACGAACCAAACCTGAACATCATAATATTCGACACGTGAGCTCGTGAGCAGGCTCGTTAGCTAAAATTAGTAAGAAATATAAATAACTACTTTTATAAAAATAATATTTTCATGATTTAAGAGTATAATGAAAAGTCTTTTTAATAATGAAAAATTTAAGAATTTGAACATGAATATGATATTAATTTTTGAATAAATAATTTTTTTTCTTCACAATTATAATGAAGATTTAAAATATATTCTAAATTTAGAAAGTTCGTTTAGGCTTGATTAAAGCTCGATAAAGTTCATGAACATCAAAGTATTCGATAAAAAAGCTCGAAGCTCGATTCGAAACTAAACGAGTCAAACTTGAGCACGGCACTACTCGACTCGGTTCGGTTCGATTACACCCCTAGGCCCAACTACTAATTCAGTTAAAATACACAAATCATCCCTAATTCATAATAAGAACCGAGGAAACAGACGAACCAAAATACTCCCTTTATTCCGATTATATAGTCCGGGTTACTATTTTAGGATGTTTCAATTATATAGTCCAATTTCTATATTTGGTATTGTTTTTATATGATTATTTACCATTACATCCCTGAATAATCTTGGAAAATGAGTATATTAAATGTAATATCCCCTCCGTTCCGATTATATAGTCCACTTTGATCTTGCACGTTTGCCAAAAATTATTTAATACTTAAATAAATTTCCAACATTACCCTTATTTAAAGCATTAATTAACCTCTCATTTTCATAATATTAAATTTAATATTATCATTTTCCAAGATTATTGAGGTATGTAATGGTAAATGACCATATAAAAACAATACCAAATATAGAAACTGGACTATATAATTGAAACACCCTAAAATAGTAACCCGGACTATATAATCGGAACGGATGGAGTATTACGAAAATGAGAGGTTAATTAATGCTTTAAATAAGGGTAATGTTGAAAGTTTGTTTAAATATTAAATAATTTTTGACAAACATGCAAAATCAAACTAGACTATATAATTGGAACGGAGGGAGTAAATAAATAAACCACCTCTCACTAAATTCAAATTCAATAATTGATGTAGGCCGCTCTTCAAAATTAATGGACATGAGCCTTGATTCACAAACTGGTCATATGTAGTTTCTATTTTAATATTCAACACCACTAATAATAAAGAGATTTACAAATTATGGTTATTATTGTAATTGTTAATAAAATTTTGTGATTATTATAGGAAATAAAAAATGTAATAATATGATTTGCTACATTAATTTGGTCATTATTTAGTGGAAAAGCTAAGAGTTCTACTAATTAAACTTTTAATAATAATGAGAATGCTACATGTAGTAGGAAAATGTTTCGGATACAGATTGAGTTATTAGATAAAAATGTTGTTGGTGATCTACATTACGAAAACCAATTGATAGTTATGATACTAATATTAGATATGATTAAGAAGATAATATTTAGACAAATATCCTTTATCAATCATATGGACATTTATTGAATTCAGCAACATTAAGTAGTCATTTCAAGATTATTGGTTCAAACACTATTTATTTAAATTTTTTATATTATGTATATTAAGTTATTTTAAATTTAGTTCTTTATGTTACATTGACGGTGCAGTGCAGCCCCCACAACGAGAAGATCCTGCATTCACCATTGTCAAGTTGTATTTAACTGTTGAATCATGTTTTGATTTACCGCGTGGGATGTCAAGTGGCGTTTAATTGCTGAATCATCAATAATTAACGATGTTAACTTATTTTGGTGTAATTTATAGACGAAAGTAAATATTGAGGTATTTTTAACTGACACTAATACATTGAGGTATTTTTCCAAAAATGTCAATAAATTAGGGTATTATCCTTATTTACCCTTAATCTTATATACCAAGTTTGGGTATTATTTGACCGCATTGACTAACAATGTGTACTTACAAAACTTGACTAATATATTATACAACTAGTATTTCTTCTGTGCGTTGCACGGTATTATAAGATTTAAAAATATATCAAGCGTTCAATTTTAGTAAACCAACATATGTCACATATAAGTGTAAATATAATATACATAATAGCTATGTAGTATCCGAAAAAAAAATTAAAAATTAAAATTATTATTTTAAATTATGCTACTATCTTCCTGTTATTCAATTTATTTTAAAGCATGATATTATGTGATTATATCTTATAAATTACACCCTAGATTATTAAGTTACTGAGCATAAAAATAAATCCACATTTAAAATATATTTATCCTAGGCATGCAATAATTATTTTGTAATCTAAACATAACCATAGAAAAAATAATTATTTTTCACTTACAGACGGGCCTCGCGATCTATCGCTAGCTGGTAGATGCCAGTGCCTAGTAGTCCACTAACTCACTTGTCCAGGTCTCGTGTCCGTTTGACTTCGCAGATTTAGAGTGTAGACACACCACACATCTGTAGGGATTTTATTATCATGAATTGAATCACTCAAACCAAATAAGCTTGGACTATTCATGGATGTTGTAAATAATTACCAATTGATAAAATCCTACGCATGCTCCTATGAACTTAATGCGATGGTTCTTAGGAATACCTTAACTTCGTAGGATTTGAATCTCGAACTGCGTTGAATCCAGATCCAATTCCACCACGCAAATAATTTAAATCTATGGAAAGAGAATTAAATATTTTGCAATTTAATTAAAAATTAAAATAGAAAGAACAAATTAGAAATCCTATTGTTCTCTAGCTTTAGGCCTTCAGATCTGTATCCCTTTGCATTCAATCTTGCTACTTGTGAGGATTCCACAAGATTGTGCTAATGGCTGGGAAAGTGGTCGAGGTGGTCGGGTCTTCTGGGACAAAACATGAGTCATGGAAGATACCAGGTGGGTCTTGCGAGGGTCCGAAGATAGTGGGTAACCCGAAGAAATCACCCTCCGCATCAGTTCACCCAAAAAGGCTCGAAAGTCCCCAATATACTGATGAGTACCTGAACAACAGTAGCTATGGGTAGCTGCTAATTCCAAGGTCCAACGCGTCCACCTAGAAAGAACCAAATCTTGGGTCCGTTCAATAGCTTCAAAGTCGGTCACCCCTAAAGTCTTAACCTCCTCCCACTAGTTCAGGTATGCTATCAGAGTAGAGGCCAACCCTTCCTCCAGAAATGGAGGATGGGCACGGAACTGACGAACCCTCTAATATGTTGGTGAAGTCATCTGTCACACCAAGTAAATGGTCAGTACCAAATTGTCAACTACGGTATTATTTCACTTTACCCTTCCAAGATACCAAACAAGATTAACTCAATCCAACCTAGCCCTTCATAAATTCTCAATATTTATATTCCTCAAACTAAAACTAACACCTTCTTCCTTGAACATATATAAACAACTCCACCCACAAATTATCACATCTTTTTCTTTAAATTTTTCATGAATTTTCACTGCTTGCATACCAAAATTAAAATTTCAATAAATTATACCAAACATGATCTTAACCAAATTCTTTCATTCAAAATAACCAACAATAACTAGTATTTCCCCTTCACCCATACTAGACAATCCATCCACATTTATTACTTTCTCCAAACACACCTCCAATAAAATTTTCCACCCAACCACTCACCATTCCTCAAATCATAGTCAAATTTCCCAAAAACTTCTTATACATCAATATGCTTAAATAAACATGATACCAAATAATTGCAAGCAGAAAATTTTCAAAATTTTAAAATATACCTCTCAGGCTGCGCAGGATGGACCAGAGTGTAAAGTACAAGCAATTTACACCTAAATGAAATTTCAAATCATGGAAATCCAAAATTCCAAATTTTCTTTTAGAATACCAAAACCTGTTGCTCTGATACCACTTCTGTAACGCCCCAAACTGATTAACTTGAAAACTGGGCAAGCTACAGTCGTGGTGGAGTAATTTAAAACATTTAATAAATAACAGTTTAGGTCTAATTTAGAAAAATGGAAATAAATTTTAGAGGAATTTACCATCATAATTTTCTTTCAAAAGATGCTTAGAAGTTAGTAAATAATTCAAGTAGAAAAGACAATTTTGATAAGTTTCAATATACAAAAGATTTAATTTTAAAGTTCCAAAAGCACGGTGCAGCGGTGTGAACGTGATGGGGATATGCATGTGATGATGCATATCTCAAGATCGGTTTTCTATTTGTCTGCTCGTCATTACACCTCTGTCCCTCCAGCCTGGTAGCTAACCTGCGTGTTTTAGAAATAATACGACGACTGAGTACAAAAGAACTCAGTGGAAACATGCCGAAAACATAAATTTGTAAATATGAAAGCTATGCAACTCACACACACAATCACAGGGTTTTATTGAAAATATTCGTGCTATCCAAAACATTTTATTTTGCTGCAGCTATATAATATGTTCACGCATCCATTTACCATTAACATGAAACTGGCCCATTCCCATGTACGATGAGTAGTTGGGAATGGACGAACCACTCTACCCACTATCATCAAGTAGTGCACTAGCCTCAAAATTACTTTGAGACCCGATCGAATTACAAAATCTTTCCTTATTTCTACCCAAGGTATTAGCACGTCAGCTAAACTACCACAGAAAGAGTTTATAGCTCAATAGAACAAAATTTAATAAGATTTAAGCTCAGGTCTTTCATTTACCTGGTTCCGATCTCACTAACTTTAACTCCCTGAAGGACAGTATATCAACAGAGGATGTATACGATAGCACAAAACAGTTTTCGCATAGCAATCAATTTAAAAACAAATCATTTTCCATACACATTTTTGAAAACTTAAGTAATCACTCAAAAATGCATTTTACACTTTTCAATGAAATATTTGCCACCTTTGTTGCTTACAAAGTTTGGATGTTGCTAACGTGTGTAGTGGTGGTCCCAAACTCCCTTTCAACTTCTTTCATGGTCAAACAATGCAATATGTACGAATTAGGGCAGTTATCTAAGTAATTCTAATCAAAACCTAGAATAACAACTCCAAATAAGTCGACTTCACGTAAGTTGAACTCAACATTTTAGATATCCGATTCCATAACTCATCACTTAATCACGTCCTAAACATGCTCATTTAACCATATATTAAGCAAAAATAACTCAAATCGGAGCAAACAGGACGAAATGAATTATTTCTCTCTCTCTGAAATGTTGTGTTGACGAACATGGAATCTGTGTCAATTGAAATAGCCATGTCGATCGACGTACACACTATTGATCGACATGTGTGACCTGCTCGTCGTTCATAGCTTGACTCGATAGGCCGGAGCTCGATGTCTTGGTGTCGATCAACACGAGCATGCATCGACTAATGCATGTGTGTCGATCGATGGGCTACATGTCGATCGCTGCACATGTGTTGATCAACACACAAGCGTGTCGATCGACGACCTTTGTCTTTTCCGACAGGTTGCGATATTCAGCCCTGCAACTCCATTTTTCTCCCATTTTACACACATACGATGATATGATCCTCGCCGGGAAGTTTTAAATCACAACCCAGGAACTCGAACGAACAAACTCAGACACGATGCGGAAGCAAACTGAAACTGAAGATGGAATGATCCAATACCTTTGGATTCTAAAACCTTCAAGTACCGTAGTCCAGAGTAAATTCTCCTACGACCAAAGAAGCGAATTGATCCAACAACGAAGGATATATGTGAAGACACCACCAATGGATATGACTGTCCGATTGATTAGTCGAAATCGAAATCCTATGGATGAATAAGGAATTCGAAAATTTGAGCTTTCAGAGTTGAAGGAGAAAACCTCACAAATTTTATTAAACTGAAAACTGAATAAATTATTCAATAACAAGGCCTATATATAGGCAAACTCAAATCCTAATAAGGAAATCAAATCCTAATCTAATAAGGAAATCAAATCCTAATAAACTAAGGAAATAAAATATTATCTAAAAGATACAATCCAAAATTACCTAAATGACTAACTACCAAATCTTAAGATAAATCAAATCTTCAATGAATCTTCATGAAATATCTTGATAAATCATGCCAACTAAATCTCCATCATTCCCCTCTTCTCCAAGTGGATTTGTCCTCAAATCCTCGGCGGTGCCAGATACAATTGACCATCGTACATCACCTTTAGTTGGCTTGTTTGGCGTATTATTATATTCAAATACCAGCAGTTGCTTGGTCTCATGCACCTTCCTTTTCAAACCAATGATCCTCAAACAACTGAATTGATCTCTGGCCCTCTCAACCTTCTTCTCTACTGGTGTCAATAACTCTGACTCTGTCGTCTTCTGCATTTCACACTGGCTTTGGATTCCCATAACAAAATTGTTATGATAGTGAGTGTAGCAAGAACCTTAAATCCTTCTTCATCTTCCATATAACTCTCCAAGGGTGTAGCAACTCTCACCTCCTCTTCTTTAGTCTCTTGAATTGACTACATTGACTCAAATTGAGTTTCCACCATTGCTTCACAAAGAGCCTCCAATGGTATATGAATTGATCTATTGTCTTCCTCGATTTCATGAACTGAAACAGGCAATGACTGAGACTTGGTTGCCACCAACACCTGCTCCACCGCCTGTTCCACCATTGACATAAGCTTATCAAATGGGGATGAACTATCTGGTTGATTCTCCCACATTTCTTGTCTATATCTCATCTTTTTGCTGCGCAAATAGTTATCTTCCAATGCATCAAGCCATTGATGCAACATCTCCATCTTTCTAAAGTCAGATATAAAAAACTTCACCATATATCTCATCTGAATTCGAGCGTCATCATCTAATTCCACATATTCAGTTTTAGCCATTTTGCTGATGTAACTGATGGGTTTTGTACACTAAAAGCATTTATTATAATGAGTATACAACAATTTATTTCTCCTATCTGTTAAACAAACTTACATGTATGTAACAATGGTATCCTCTTGTCTCACCGATAGGGACGATCATACGGCGTGTAGTAGATCTCAGAAGACAGTATGATCACTTGACCTAGTGAGACATAAACCTGATCATAGCCGAGATAGTGTATGAGGATACGTCTGTCCGGATGGCTACGACATTGTCGGAATAAGTAGTCTGTCTTGGTTACTTGACATGCTGGTACGCAAGGGTGGCGTATTGATGGACCGCAGTGAGATGTATTCGACTGTCTGACATCAGCGAATACCAGATCTCGTTATTAATTGAGTCCAAACCCTAACGACGGTTCAGGGGTTTGCACGGATTGACTGTTGCTTTGACTTGCCATGGTGGAGAGCCTGAGTAACGTGCTCGTATATCCACATCTTGGGTAACAACAGTTCGTGTAGTACCGCCTGAGACTGGGTTTAGGTAACCATATTCGAGTAATAGGATGGGGACATTCCTTGAGGAGCTCGATGACATTCATCGTTGCAAAGTCCTGTAGGCTGATTAAATTCAGGCACGAGTGATAAGGATAGAGTGGTACTACTCAGGAATAATAAGATATTAATTAATTGTAGATAGAGCTTGTCAGAAGCTCCGATTAATTAATGAATGTCCGGTAACCTTTAATATGGGGATTCTCAACTAATGCAACCCGTTCTCATAACGTGGTAATAAAGGATTAGGTCAGTATTAATTATGTGATGAAAAAGAATTAATATTAATTAATTAATTGTGTCCTGGGTTGTGGACATGGGAATTAATTAATTAATAGGCCCACTTTATTATTTGCATTAGGTGCCAGGATGGCCCAATTAAATATGCTGAATTGAACCCAATAGCCCATTAGGGTTAAAACCCTAGGTCTATAAATAGACAACACTCTCTCTCAAAACCCTAGCCACTTCATAACATTCAAATCAGTTGAAACCCTAGGTTGAGAAAGAGAGTGGGCGACAACTATGTGCAGAGGGAGGAGAATTTCGATTCTGGCCTTGCACAACTATAGATCTGTGGAATCCTCACCAGTAGTAGATCTGAACATCATTGGGATACAACCCTGAAGATCTGATCTAGAGAACAGAGATTTTCTCTTCTTCCTTATTCTTTCTTTTTGATTTTATCAAGAAATTAGGTTTCTAATTTATGTTTCCGCAGATTTAATCGAATCGCGTGGTTGAATTAAAGTTGGATATTCAAACGCGAAAGATCGGATCAGACTCTACGGAATTATGGTAATCTCTCAATCCACAAATTGAATTAAATTCATAGGAGCATGCTAGGTTTTTGTGAATTTTGATTATATGCAATATCCATAAATCAATCTGGTTCACTTGGGTTATTGTGATTCGGTTCACTGAAAATCCATACATTTGATATCAGAGCCAGATTTCTAATTTATGGCTCTATTGTATATAATAAATTTCAATTATGCATGTATGGATTTTATTTTATGTCATGGATGGTTTTTGTTCCTCGTGGCAACCCGTTTGATTCAGCCCGCGGTGGTTTATCCATGTAGGGTTGAATCAATTTTGTAAAATCACGAGAAAATCCGTGATTAGTGTAGATTTGATAAAATTGTAATAGAATAGTTTTTCTGTAATTTTATTTTTCAAATCTGTAATTTAGACAGGTCGAGGACGAAGACGAGACCGACAGACTGGGCGGCGGCCGCAGGAGGACGGCGGTGGCGGGACCTGCTGGGGGCACGCGGGGCAGCAGGGCGGCAGCCTGGCGCGGAGCTGTGCGCGTTGCGGCGGCGGCGGCGGCGCTGTTGCTGTCGTCGGCGGCTACTGTCCCGTCGCGGGGGTTTGTGTTTTTGTGGTTGGTTCAATCCTGTGTAAACCCTAGGTTTGCCTTAGGGTTTGTGATCAATCATCAAATCACAAAACCCTAAATCCCAAAAGAAATGCTTGAAGATTTGGAGGCCCTAAAAGATTTGAAGAAGATTTGAATTTATCCAATTAAATTCAAAGTCAAATTGTAATAGATGGGATTTATTTTTCCTTTTTGTGGGGCCACGAGGAATTTTTGTTTGCCTTAAATTTCCTCGTGTGATATGTGATTTATTATGTGCGGGATTAAGAATGTGTAGATAATAGGAAAAGCATGTTTAACTGCTTTTAGTATTTGCAATTTTCCAAGCATGCTTATGTGATTAATTTTTTTGTTGGATTATATTTTGGGAATTTATGGGCTTGTTTAATTACATGCAAAAATTTGGAAAATATAATAACAAAGAAATTATATGTGCGCATATAAGAAACCTTTTAAAAGAAAAATACTGAGCAGATTTTTTAATTAAAATTAATAGACCTCCACAAAGCGATCCTAGGTTGTAAGTGTATCTCTCGTTCTAGTAAACGTCTACGAGTGTAGCTTGCTAGTTCTTGGAGGTACATGGGTACGGTTGTTGGGATTTCTAGACAAATAATTTAAATCATGTTAATAGTCGGAAGGTTTTGCGTAAACGTCTACGAGTGTAGCTTGCGTACATCTCTTTCATAAGTATTCTAGGATTGATTTAAATTATAGATAACAAAAGCTTTAAGGGCTGTGCGGTATGGTTATGTGCCATGCTAAACTGTCTCTTTTGTCCAAAGTTAAATTTGTGGTTAATCGCTTAGAAGCATCTTAGAATATAATGCAAGAATTGCATCCCTAATCTTGAGAGATGGCTTGGTCTAAGGTTTTCACTAAATATTAATTTCTAGTGTCAAAAGGTTCCTGACATGGTAGTGAAATTAAATGAATTGGGGCTTAAAACCCGCAGTTCTGGTTGAGGGTGACATCGTAAACGTCTACGAGTGTAGCTTGCGGTGGGAACTCTTGGGAAATTAGTGGAAAACATTTGTGTTTGATTTATTAGAAGGTTTTCAATGCATTTGTTTTCGAAGTTCTACATGTATGTTCTTGTTTAAGATTCTTTATTGTTTAAGATATGTCTATGTCTACTGTCGATCATTTACTTGCTCTCAATCCTCTAACTGGTCCAAACCTTCCATGAATGAAGATACTGCATTGAGTATATTCTCCTGACTAAACAACACATGTTTGTTCTTACTATGATGCCACTTGCCCCACGTTACCATAAAGTCTCTAGACGTGAGAAGGAGTTTTATGACAGATGGGTAGCATCTGAAGATTTTACTTACAAGTTAATCTCGGATAACCTGTCTAGAGAACTGAAGCTCAAGTACATGGGCTATTGTAGCTCTGTTATGATCTGGATAGACTTAGTGGCCACGTATGACAAAGTGGAACGAACTATCAACTGTGATCTCGTGAAAGACCTTGCCTGTAAGAGAATGGTTGATGGCAGTTCGGTGACACTGCATGTGATGATGATGGATAACACCATGAATCAGTTCACACGTAGAGGTGGATATATCACTGATCGGGCTAAGATCGATATAATCCGGAACTCTTTACCGTTTTCATTCTATGACCTTAAGAAGGATGTAGCTAAGAGAAGCGAGTACTCTTTCAAAGAGTTGCTTACTGATCTCATAGCACGACAGTCTTTCGTACCTTCATGGGATTCTGAGTTATCAGATCTTTAGCACAGTTTGAGCACATTGAAAGATGTCTTTCATACTGTGTGCAAGAACATGATTGATCGCAGAACACGTGAGAGGAGGTCAAATGAGATGAAGAGGGTTGGTGTCACTTCAAGTAAGAACGCATGCGGAAGCAAAGGACAAGGTACATCATTTGCATTTGTAATGGAAACATGTTTAGCATCGGTTTCTACTCATTCGTAGGTAGTGGATACTGGAGCTACTGATCATGTTTGTTACATTTTGCAGGGGTTCACACCGAGGAGGGTGCTGAAGCATGACGAGGTTATCATCTCAAAAGGGAACGCAGCACAAGTGAGTGCAACTGCCATTGGAGATTTTCGGCGAAACCTCATTTCAGTTTCCAAACTTTATGTTGATGGATATTCAATTATTTTTTATAGTGGTGTTTCTATCATTGGTAATAACGGTGTTATCTGTCGTGGGATGATGAATAATTCTCTCTATGTTATTAATTGTAATCATAAGTCTTCCGCAAGTATTGCATGTAACTGATCCGTAATTGATAATCCTAGAAAGAGAAAACTTACTTCTTCTGATGAGGATCTTACATATCTCTGTCACTTGAGACTGGGTCACATCAGCTTGAAGCGGATTCAGCGACTTGCAGATGACGGTACATTGGACTTAGTCCGGGCCGTACTTTATCAAGTCTGTGAATCCTGCATCGAGGGCAAGATGTCAACTAGGACTTTTAAGGCTAGTCAGTCTCGAGCAGAGGATATGTTGGAATTGATCCATTCTGACTTATGTGGACCGATGTCCACGCAGGCTCGTGGAGGGTACAAGTACATCGCAACTTTCATTGATGACTACTCAAGGTACGGATACATTTACCTGCTTCGCTACAAGTCTGAATGCTTTGAGAAATTCAAAGAGTTCAAGGCTGAGGTAGAAAAGAAGGTCGGGAAAACTATCAAGTCGCTGTGATCTGACCTCGGTGGCGAATACCTCGGTAATGAATTCTTGAAGTATTTGTCAGATAACGGGATTACATCCCAATGGACTGCACCGGGTACTCCCCAGCAAAACGGTGTAGCTGAAAGAAGAAATATGACTCTTCTAGAGATGGTAAGATCAATGATGAGTTATGCCAACTTACCAATTTCATTTTGGGGCTACGCATTGGAAACAACAGCTTATGTATTAAATGTGGTGCCTTCTAAATCAGTTCCTAAGACGGCTTCTGAGCTCTTCCTTGGTTGCAAACTGAGTTTGTGCAAGTTTAGAGTATAGGGTTGTCCGGCACACATACTGTCGAAGGAACTTGATAAGTTAGAAAGTAGGTCAAAAGTAATGTTGTTTATAGGGTATCCCAGGAAAAACGAAAGGTGGTTACTTTTACTGTCCTGAGAGTCAGAGAGTCGTTGTTAGCACCAATGCTAGATTCTTGGAGGACGAGTATGTGAGTAATCATAAGTCAAGGAGTGATATCATTCTTCAAGAAATTGAAAACGAGAATGCGATTCGAAGGGAAGGGGAACGTGTAGATGTGGGTGCACCTGTGAGAGGTTCAGCACCACAGACACGTTCTTCAGTGCAAGGTGCAGAACCACAAGTTACTGCACCTACTACTGACACGACACCGATGCCTCGTCATAGTGGGAGAGTTATTTTCCAGCCGGAAAGGTACATGTTCGTAGGTGAGTGTTCGGACTTGAGCCTGGAAGACGGACATGAGGACTCTGACCCACTGACTTATGAAGAGGCAGTGCAGGACAAGGATGTTGAAAAATGGCGTGTCTCCATGGATTCTTAAATTGAATCCATAACTGCTATGGATGTATACCAAAAAATTGATTTGCCGGATGGCTTTAGGGCCATAGGGTGCAAATGGGTATACAAGAGAAAGAAAGGGGCATATGGAAAGGTTACGGCTTTTAAAGCAAGGCTAGTGGCAAAGGGTTATAGTCAGAAAGAGGGCATTGACTATGAAGAAACCTTTTCACACATAGGCATGCTCAAATCCACCCGGATACTCCTTGCCATAGCTGCGCATATGGACCTCGAGATTTGGCAGATAGATGTCAAAACCGCTTTTCTAAACGGTTACCTTGAAGAAGGTATGGACATCTATATGCAGCAACCCGAGGGTTACATACGCAAGGGCGAAGTACATCTTGTCTGGAAGCTTAGGAAGTCCTTGTATAGACTTAAGCAAGCTTCGAGGTCGTGGAACTTATGTTTCAATGATGTGATTAAATCCTATGGATTTGCACAGTTGGAAACTGAAAGTTGTGTTTACCGACTTTTTATCAGTGGGAGTGTGGTTTTCCTTGCACTATACGTTGATGACATACTCCTATTTGGAAACAACGAGGGAGTGATGTCGGAAATCAAGCCTTGGTTATCCGAACAGTTCTAAATAAAGGATTTGGGAGAAGCTGGCTACATTCTTGGAATTAAGGTCTTACGAGATCGTAAGAGAAGAATGTTGAGCTTATCCCAGGCATCCTATGTGGATACTGTGCTAGCCAGGTTCAGCATGCAACTTGCCAAGAAAGGTTTGATACCTTTCAGACATGGCGTTCGTCTTTCTAGTGGGCTGTGTCCTGAGACACAGCGGGAGAAAGATGAAATAAGTCTTGTACCATACGCTTCGGCGGTGGGTAGCCTCATGTATGCGATGCTGTGTGCTAGGCCAGATATCTGTTATGCCATTGGCATAGTATCAAGATATCAGTCTAACCCTGGACAGGCGCATTGGACTGCGGTAAAGCACATCCTCAAGTATTTGAAGAGAACTAGGAATTATTGCCTAGTTTATCAAAGTGAGGATTTGTGCCCTGTGGGTTATACAGACTCGGATTTCCAAGGGGACCAGGATGAGAAGAAATCGACCTCGGGATATGTGTTTACCATGGGAGGTGGAGCTATATCTTGGAGGAGTTCAAAGAAGAAATGCATTGCTGACTCCACCATGGAGGCGGAATAGGTCGTCGCCTCCGAAGCCTCGAAAGAGGGGGTATGGCTCAGGAACTACCTTTTAGAGTTGGGCGTGATTCCAAGTTTACCGAGGAGCATCACAATTTATTGTGATAACTCTGGTGCAGTGGCAAACTCAAAGGAACCGCGGTCTCACAAGGCAAGCAAACACATAGAGAGAAAGTACCATATCATACGAGAAATCGTATCGAGAGGTGATGTGCTGATCAAGAAGATTGACACTGTGGACAACCTTGCTGATCCATCTACAAAGAGCTTGCCGCAGAAAGTTTACGAAAGACATATTAGTTAGTTGGGTCTGAGGTGGATGCCGACCACTGACAGTGATTAAAGAGATAGCAGGCTAGAAAGACGAACTGTATACTCTGTAATAGCTTAGTTATGCTTTGAGTATAAGTGGGAGATTGATGGGTTTTGTGTACTGAAAGCATTTATTATAATGAGTATACAATAATTTATTTCTCCTATCTGTTAAACAAACTTACATGTATATAACAATGGTATCCTCTTGTCTCACCGATAGGGACGATCATACGGCGTGTAGTAGATCACAGAAGACAGTATGATACTTGACCTATTGAGACATAAACTTGATCACAGCCGAGACAGTGTATGAGGATACGTCTGTCCGGATGGCTGCGACATTGTCGGAATAAGTAGTCTGTCTTGGTTACTAGACATGCTGGTACGCAAGGGTGGCGTATTGATGGACCGCAGTGAGATGTATTCAACTTTCTGACATCAACGAATACAAGATCTCGTTATTGATTGAGTCCAAACCCTAACAAAGGTTCAGGGGTTTGCACGGATTGACTGTTCCTTTGACTTGCCATGGTGGAGAGCCTGAGTAACGTGCTCGTATATCCACATCTTGGGTAACAGCAGTTCGTGTAGTACCGCCTGAGATTGGGTTTAGGTAACCATATCCGAGTAATAGGATGGGGAAATTCCCTAAGGAGCTCAATGACATTCATCGTGTTAAAGTCCTGCAGGCTGATTAAATTCAGACACGAGTGATAAGGATTGAGTGGTACTACTCAGGAATAATAAAATATTAATTAATTGTAGATAGAGCTTGTCAGAAGCTCCGATTAATTAATGAATGTCCGGTAACCTTAAATATGGGGATTCTCAATTAATGCAACCCGTTCTCATAACGTGGTAATAGAGGGGTAGGTTAGTATTAATTCTGTGGTGAAAAAGAATTAATATTAATTAATTAATTGTGTCCTGGGTTGTGGACATGGGAATTAATTAATTTACAGACCCACTTTATTATTTGCATTAGATACCAGGACTGGCCCAATTAAATATGCTGAATTGAGCCCAATAGCCCATTAGGGTTAGAACCCTAGGTCTATAAATAGACAACACTCTCTCTCAAAACCCTAGCCACTTCATAACATTCAAATCAGTTGAAACCCTAGGTTGAGAGAGAGAGTGGGCGATTACTCTGTGCAGAGGGAGGAGAATTTCGATTCTGGCCTTGCACAACTACAGATCTGTGGAGTCCTCACCTGTAGCAGATCTGAACAGCATTAGGATACAGCTATGAAGATCTGATCTGGAGAACATATATTTCTCCTCTTCCTTATTCTGTCTTAGATTTTATCAAGAAATCAGGTTTCTAATTTCTATTTCTGCAGATTTAATCGAATCGCGTGGTTGAATTAAAGTTGGATATTCAAACGTGAAAGATCGGATCAGACTCTACAGAATTACGGTAATCTCTCAATCCACGAATCAAATTAAATTCATAGGAGCATGCTAGGTTTTTGTGAATTTTGATTATATGCAATATCCATATATCGATCCGGTTCACTAAAAATCCCTACAGTAACGTTACGGCAAAGTGATGACACCTGTAGATCTCATCGAGAAGTTTCCAAAAAGTACAAATACGTTGAAATCGGACACCTTTAGCAAAAGTTATGACCAAAACAATTTTTTCTCTTTCTCTTTTTTTCCACGAATTTTTTCTTTTTTTTTGTATATTCTCTCTTTTTAAAAAAAATAAGAATTACCAAATTACTTGGTATTAAGAAGGAAAATATGGAAAACGAAATATTTGAGTAAGGTAATACCAAATTACTTGGTAATTATGAAGGAAAATATGGATAAGGAAATACAATATGGATAAGGAAGTATTTGAATAAGGTAATTACAAAATTACTTGGTAATCAAGAAGGAAAAAATATGAATGAGGAAATATGTAATAAGGATATATTTGAATAAGTTAATTACCAAATTACTTGGTAATCAAGAAGGAAATATATGATAAGGAAAGATTTTAATAAATATGGTTTGATATTAATAATTCAAGTCACACCTTTTTTTTTTTTTTTTTTTTTTTTTTGACTTACCCAAAACACAAATGAAAACTAATGACGAGACTCGAAGAAGGACACAAACAAGACACGGAATCAAAGAGAACAATTTTTTTAATTTTTTTAAATATTGGGCACATGAAATAAAACAAGACACGAAATTGAACTGAAAGGAAAGGAAAGAAAGACACAACCTATTTGACAAAACAAAACTTGGCTCTGGTGCCAAAATGATACGATCCTCGCTAGGAAGGTTTAGATCGCAGCCCAGACACTCGAATGAATGAACTCAGACACAACGCGGAAGCAAACTGAAACTGAAGATGGAATGATCCAACACATTTGGATTCGAAAACCTTCAAGTACCGTAGTCCAGAGTAAATTCTCCTACGACCCAAGAAGCGAATTGACCCAACAACGAAGGATATATGTGAAGACACTACCAATGGATATGACTGTCCGATTGATTAGTCGAAATCGAAATCTTATGAATGAATAAGGAATTCGAAAATTTGAGCTTTCAGAGTTGAAGGAAGAAACCTCACAAATTTTATTAAACTGAAAACTGAATAAATTGTTCAATAACAAGGCCTATAAAGAGGCAAACTCAAATCATAATAAGGAAATCAAATCCTAATCTAATAAAAAAATCAAATCCTAATAAACTAAGGAAATAAAATATTATCTATAAGATACAATCCAAAATTACTTAAATAACTAACTATCAAATCTTAAGATAAATCAAATCTTCAATGAATCTTCTTGAAATATCTTGATAACTCCTGCCAACTAGATCTCCATTATACAAGGTCATTAATCTACACTAGCATGTTCCCTATCATCCTTAGATCACGAAAACATGCTTTAACATCAAAAGCACGTCGATAACACGAAATAAGTGAAGCTGACCGGAAAATTTCTCATCGCAACGGAGCCTATTTTTCTGGTGTCCAAACTTCGACCTCTGTATGTCTATGAGTTCCTTATGACACGAGGAGTGTGAATATACAAACAAAAATCCAATTACACCTCTGTTCATACGAGTTTACACATCAATTCCGAAAAATTATCGGAATGAGAGGGCTTACCTTTACACACCTATAACGCTGTCGATACTCGATGAACTCGTGCGTTCTTGAGCTCTACTTCTTCCTTGCAACACGTGCTTTGCAATGGCAGTGATGGTGTGGCCGGTGGTGCTCGGAGTCAGCCAGAATCTGGACGGGAATGAGGGCATCGAGATGGTGGTGTATGGTGGTGATGGGAAAATGTGGAGGATGGAGTAATTTTAATTCACTTGTATTTTGTTTGGATTGATAATTCCCAATTTCCACCGTCCATGGTACAACTGAGGTGTCAAGACAATTTCATGCAACTTGACACATATCCACCCTATGCGTCTTATTCTTAGAATTCCAAATATTCCAATTTAGTTTAATTTCTAAAATTTCAAAAATTCATATCTAAATTTTCAAAAATTCATATCTCCTTCTACATGTCTCTGAAAATTAATCCAATTGATTCGTATTTATCCATATTTTATTTCAAGCATTTTCCTAGCTCGGTTTAGGAAATAGACCTTCCTAACACGAATTGTGAATTTTTAAGGTGATAATGCTAATATTAACAATAATAATAATACGATTGCAATTTGAGGAAGGAAAAATATTTTTATTGAATTAATTAAGCAATTATTTATCTTAATTAAACTCGGGATATTACATACTCTCACTCTAGGATTTCATTTGTTGTGACTCATGAAATATGAGGAGATGTTGGCTATTTATAGTACTAGGGTTTAACCCTAATGGGCTTCTCTCAGCAATTGAATTGGACCAGATCTGGGACATAATGTAAATTATAAAGTGAGTTTATGAATTAATTAATTCTCATGTCCACAACCCAGGACATAATTAAATAATTAATATTAATTTTTTTTCATCACATAATTAATATTGGCCTACCCTTTTATTACCACGTTATGAGAACGGGCTGCATTAACTTGATAAATTCTCATATTTAAGGTTACTGGACATTAGTTAATTAATTGAAGCTTCTGACATGCTTCACACAATTAATTAATTTCTTATTTTCTTGAGCAGTACCAGTCAATCATTATCACCTATGCTTGAAATTAATCAGCTTGCAGGACTTTAGCACGATGAATCTTATTGAGGTCCTCAGGGAATGTTCCCTTCCTATTACTCGGATATGGTAACCTATTTCCAGTCATCAGAACATTCTACATGAGCTGCTGTTACTCAAGATGCGGGTATACGAGCACGTTACTCAGGCTCTCCACCTTGGCCAGTCAAAGCAACAGTCAACCCGTGCATACTCCTAAATCTTCGTGAGGGTTTAGACTTGATCAAGACACGAGATCTTGTATTCTCTGAAGTCAAAAAGAAGAATACATCTCACCGTGGTCCAATTAATGCCCTACCGCACGTACCAACATATCACGTGATCAAGACATATCATTTCATATCCTCATATCGATTAGATATGAGGATGCCGTTTTTCTCAAATGTAAGTTTGTTAACAAATAAGAGATAAAGCTGAATATATACACACTCTAATAAATTCTTTCAGTATGAAAAACCCAACAATCACCCGCTTATACTCAAAGCATTATATCCTCCATCTAGAGTATACAGTGTGTCTATCTAGCCCAACTATCACATCAATCACTATTAGTGTTAGGCATCCACCTCAGTCCCAGCTTACAAATATATCTTTCGTAAAATTTTGTAGTCACTTTGTGAATGGATCAACTAGGTTGTCTCTCACGTTAATCTTCTCAATTTGTACATCACCCCTCAATATGAATGCTCGTATGATGTGATACTTCTCCTCTATTTGTTTGCTATCCTTGCGAGTATGTGGTTCCTTTGAGTTTGCTACTGCACCAACATTATCTTTATAGACCGTGATAATCTTAGGCAAACTCAGAACCACATCCAACTCTAAAAGGTAATTTTGGAGCCATACCGCTTCTTTCGAAGATTCGGAAGTAGTGACATATTCTGCCTCCATGATGGAACATGCAATGCATTTCTACCTTGTGCTCCTCCAAGATACAACTCTACCTCCCAAGGTAAACACATAGCCTGAGGTCGATTTCTTCTCATCTTGGTCCTCTTGGAAATCCAAATTTGTGTAATCCATAAGGCACAAGTCCTCACTTTGATAAACTAGACAGTAATATCTAGTCTTCTTCAAGTACTTGAGGATGTGTTTTACTGCAGTCCAATGCGCCTGTCCTGGTTAGACTGATATCTTGCTACCATGCCAACATTATAACAGATATTGGACCCGATATACAGCATAACATACATGAGACTACCCACTACAGATGCGTATAGTACAAAGCTCATTTCATCTTTTTCCTTTTATGTCTCAGAACACTGTCCTTTACATAGATGTATGCCAGGTCCGAAAGGCAGTAAGACTTTCTTGGTGAGTTACACGTTGAACCGGGCTAACACAATATCCACGTAGGATGCTTGGGATAAGCTTATCATCTTTTTCTTATGATCTCATTATACCTTAATCCCAAGGGTGTACCCAGCTTGTCCCGAATCCTTCATTTTGAACTATTCGGATAACCAACTCTTAATGTCCGACATTATCCCCACATTGTTTCCATACATGAGAATACTATACACATACAATGCAAGGAACACCACGCTCCCACTGACGCAAGGTCGGTATACACAACTCTCATTTTCTAACTGTGAAAATACAAAGGATTTAATCACATCATTGAATTCAAGTTCCATGACCTTGAAGCTTGCTTGAGTCCGTATAAGGACTTCTTGAGCTTCCTAACAAGATGCTCTTTGCCTTTGTGCACATAACCCTTGGATTGCTGCATATAGATGTCCCGACCTTTTTCAAGGTAACCGTTTAGAAAAAAAGTTTTGACATCCATTTGCCGAATCTCGAGGTCCCTATGTGTTGCTATGATAAGAAGTATCCGGATGGATTTGAGCATGGCTACTGGTGAAAAAGTTTCATTATAGTCATGCCTTCTTTCTGACTATAACTCTTTGCCACTTGTCTGGCTTTGAAAGTCGTAATTTCTCCATCCGCTTATTTCTTACTCATGTACACCCACTAGCACCCTACAGTCCTAAAGCCATCTAGCATCACGAATTTCTAGTATACATCCATAGCAGTTATGGATTCTATTTCAGAATCCATGGCGATACACCATTTATCCACATCCTTGTCACTTACTTCCTCTTTGAACATCAATGGGACAAAGTCATCATATTTGTCTTCTGGGTCCAAGTCCGTAGACTCACCCACGAACATATACCTATCAGGTTGGAAGATGACTCTCCCACTGCAACGAGGCATAGGCGTCGTGTCAGCAGTTGGTACAATAACTTGTGGTCTTGCACCTTGCACTAGTGAACGCGCAGGTGGTACCGTACCTTCAGAAGGTACATCCACCTTTGCACGTTCCTTTTCTTTAGGATTCAGATCATCTTCTTCAATTTTCTAGAAGAACTACATCATCCCTTGATTTTTGGTTTCTCACATATTCGTCCTCCAAGAGTCGAGCGTTGGTGCTAACAACGATCCTCTGACTCTCAAGGCAGTAAAACTAACCACCTTTTATTTGCCGAGGATACCTTATAAATAACATCACTTTTAACCTATTTTCTAATTTATTAGGTTCCTTTATTAGTACATGTGCTGGACAACCCGAAACTCTTAACTTGCTCAAACTAGGTTTGCGTCCAAGAAAGAGTTTAGTGGGTGTCTTAGGAACCAATTTAAAAGGTACCAGGTTTAAAATATACGCCATTATTTCCAATGTGTATCTAAAAATGAAATGGGTAGGCTTGCATAACTCATCATTGATCTTACCATCTCCAAAAGAGTCATATTTCTTCTTTTAGCTACACCATTTTGCTGAGGAGTACTCATTACAATCCACTGGGGTGTAACCCCATTGTCTGAAAAAAATTAGAGGTACTCGTTCCAAAGTATTCGCAGTCACAGTCATATCATAGTGACTTGATAGTTTTCCCGACCTTCTTTTCTACCTTAGCCTTGAACTCTTTAAATTTCTCAAAACATTTAGACTTGTAGTGAAGGATGTAAACATATCCATATCTTGAGTAATCGTTAATAAAAGTGACGAAGTACTCATACCCTCCACGAGCCTGTGTGGACATAGGTCCACATAAGTTAGAATGGATCGATTCCAACACATCCTCTGCTCGAGCTAGACTAGCCTTGAAAGGTCTAGAAGACATCTTTCCCTCAATACAGGATTCACAAACTTGAAGTGTTACAGGTTGGACTGAGTCTAGAGTGTCGTCTACCACAAGTCTTTGAATCCGCTTCAAGCAAATGTGTCCAAGTCTCAAGTGTTAGAGATATGTAAGATCGTCATCAGAAAAAGAAAACTTTCTCTTTATAATATTATCAATATCAGATGTATTACATGCTTTGCTTTGGAATGACTTTCCAAAAATCTTCTTTTGAATAACACGCTCCCACTAATTGCATGCCTGAGCTTGCTTTTAGCACTATCAACTCTAACTACATCATGCATGTAGTCGAACAAGCACTGTAAACAGTCATAGCAGTGTTCCGTGGAGACATAGATTATCGCTCCGCCACAAAATCCGTTTAGCAGTTCATAAGAGATGCTAATTTTTTTGGGCAGAAATCTCCTTAAAATCATCAAAAGATATGGATGCGAGTTTAGGATGATGTCTACCTTAGCCCTGGTATAAATATCTCCACCTCACTGTATGAATTCTTTCATCATATGCAGTGTCACCAAACTCCAATCAGTCATTCTCTTGCTCATAAGGTCTTTTACAAGCTCAAAAGACTGTTAGTTTGATCCACCTCCCCATATGTTCCCATGAGATCTTTTCAAACCTCAATAACCCAAGAATAGTTCTCCACTTGTTCTGTAAGTCCCTTGACAGGTTAATCGAGATGATGCAACATGCCACATCATCAATGATTTCCCACCTACCATAGAACTTCTTGCTCAAGTATAGACAATTCCACATCATGGGGAACTAGTGGTTCCATAGCCAAATAGGTGCCTCCCATTCTTTTCAAAGAATGTGTTTGATGCAATCTTTCCATTCCGGAAATGTAGGACCAGTTAAAGATTGTGTATGATAAAAGATATAAACAAAATATAGACATATCTTAAACAAATAAAGAATCATATAAGAACAAGCATGCAGAATATTCGAAACCAAATGCATTGAAAACCTCTTGATAAAACAAGTACATTTATTTTCACTAATTGCCAAAGGAATCCCACTGCAAGCTACATTCGTAGATGTCTACGATGTGACCCTCAACCAGACTACAGCCATTAAGCCCAATTATTTAATTTCATACCATGTCAGGAATCGTTAGACACCTGAAAAAAATTAATAATTAGTGTAAAACTTAGACCAAGCCATCTTTCAAGAACATGGAAGGAGTAACTGCATTATATCCTCAAATGCTTCTAAGCAACTAAGCACAAATTTAACTCCAGCTAAAAGAGATCGATTTGGCATACACACTAGACCCATACCGCATGACTCTAATAACCTTCGTTATCTTTAATTTAAATAAATCCTAGAATACTTATAAGAAAACAATTACACAAGCTACACACGTAAACATTTACACAAAGTCCTCCCACTTTTCACTTGATTTAAATTATTTGTTTAGAGATCCCAACAACTGTAACCCATGAACCTCCAAAAATTAGCAAGCTACACTCGTAGACATTTACTAAGACGAGAGGCACACTTACAGCCTAGGACCGCCTTGTGGAGGTCTTTTTATTTTATTTAAAAATCTTTCTTTGTATTTTTAAATTCAAAAGGTTTTTAAATGTGTACATAAATAATTTCTTGTTATTATATTTTACCAAATTTTTGCATGTAATTAAACATGCCCAAAAATTTAAAATATAATCCCACAAGAAATTAATCACATAAGCATGCTTAAAAAACTATAAATAATAAAGAAGTAAAACATGTTTTCCTATTATCTACACATGCTTATTGCTCAAATAATAAATCACACCTCATACGAGAATACTTAAAACAAACAAAAATATCCTCGTGGCCCCAAAAACTAAATCTATTCTATTACAGAATATAATTAAATACAGATCTTCAAACGGGCCTCCGTTGGACTTGAAATCTGAATAAGGTTACAAAAATAACAATTTGGCTTCAAATAACGGTTTCAGGCCCAAACAACAACAAACCCAAGATTTTCAGGACTGCGAGCCTCCTTTGAGCTGATGGGCTCGAGCTCCGGCCCAGGAAGCCAAACCCTAAGATTTGCAAAACCCTAGCTGCCACCATTGATAACAGTCAGTGCCATGAGCCGCCGACAAGCAATCATCGGCCGCTGGCCAACAGGCATCGAAGCCCGGCGCACAACACACCTGGCACCATTAATTCATGCTGGAATCACCGCCAGTGAGATGAGCAAAGTGGCAGCACGACAGGGCTCACGCACCAACGACTTTCACGCCGTCGTCATCACCATTTCTACTTCAATTGCTGCTGGTGGACAACTGGGCTTTGATGCTCCATCTTCCTTCTACCACCAGAAAACATTGTCATGGCCGAATCAAATCAGAGACTGCTAGAATCGTCGCATGAAGGTGGCTAGCCAGAGCCGCTTCACAGTTTCTCATGTGAGAGGGAAACTTCGCGTTGCATCCACCATTCCTCCATTAGATGACAACCCCGACCTCCCCATGGAAGTGATCGTCCAAGATAGGGCTTCGAGATCCCGTGGTCGCCATCAGCGATGTCGGTATCACCGATCGCCGGGGACTACATGAAGAGAGGCCGTAGATAGGGTGTGAAATGCGCGTAAGACAAGCACGTAAATTGTAGCCCTTGCTGCCCCGCCATCATTCATTGTCTCTCACAACCGGTGATGCCCCCACCAATGCCACCGTGCTAGCTATCGATCCCGACCACCGGCCACCGCCGTTGGCCCTCCGGTTGGCCGCAAGAAAGCCATAAAGACCTTCTTCTCGCCGTTACTTTCTGCTGTGGTCTTTGCAATTATTTCTTCATTCTTCGTGTTCTTCATCCCGTACAAATTACTTATTTGAAAATAAAAAATATAGATCTAATCTATTACATTTGAATTTCTTATCAAATCTAGTCACAAATTTTCTTATAATTTTACAAAATTAATTTAATCGAACAGGGAAAAACCACTACGAATTAAATTAAATGGGTTTCCACGAGAAACAAAAAAACCAAATACCATCCAAAATAATACATAAATCCATTCATGCATAAATCAAAAAAATTTCTATCCAACAGAGCCATGAAATTGAAACCTAGGCTCTGATACCAATTGAAGGGATTTCGTCTTTGTGAATTGAATCACTCAACCCAAATAAGCCCGCATCGTTCATGGATGTTGTAAACAATTACCAATCGATAAAATTCGACGCATGCTCCTATGAATTTAATGCAATGGTTTTTAGGAATACCTGAACTACGTAGGGTCTGAATCTCGAACCACATTGAATCTAGATCCGATTCCACCACGCGAAAAATTTGAATATGCGGAAAGATAATTAAATATTTTGTAATTTAATTTAAGTTTCCAATAGAGAGAAAAGATTAGAATTCCTGTTGTTCTCCAGCTTTGAGCTTTCAGATCTGTATCCCTCTCATTGATTCTTTCTACTGTGAGGATTCCACAAGATTGTGCTGTATGAGACGGAGTCCAATTTCTTCTTCTCCCACTACAGTAGGCGCCACCCTTCTTTCTCTCACTCTAGGGTTTCATTTGTTGTGACTCATGAAATCAAAGGAGAGAATAGGTTATTTATAGTACTATGGTTTAACCGTAATGGGCTCCTCTTAAGCAATTAAATTGGGCCAGACCTGGGACCTAATACAAATAATAAAGTAGGCCTATGATTTAATTGATTCTCATGTCCACAATCCAAAACACAATTAATTAATTAATATTGATTCTTTTTCACCACAGAATTAATACTGACCTACCCCTATATTACCACGTTATGAGAAAATGCTGTATTAACTTGATAAATCCCCGCATTTAAGGTTACTGGACATTCATTAATTAATTAGAGCTTCTGATATGCTTCACAAAATTAATTAATTAATTATTTTTCCGGCGCAGTACCACTCAAACATTATCACCCATGCTTGAACTTAATTAGCCTGCAGGACTTTAGCACGATGAACCTTATTGAACTCCTTAGGGAATGTCCGCTTCATATTACTCGCATATGGTGACCTAACTCCCGTCATTAAAATGATCTACACGAGCTGTTGTTACCCAAGATGCGTGTAAACGAGCATGTTACTCAGGCTCTCCACCATGGCAATTCAAAGCAACAATCACCCCGTGCATACTTTGGATCCTTTATTATGGTTTAGACTTGATCAAGATGCAAGATCTTGTATTCTTTGAAGTCAGAAAGAAGAATACATCTCACTGTGGTCAAATCAATACGCAACCACACGTACTAGCATATCAAGTGATCAAGATAGATCACTTCTTTCCGACTATGTTGTAGCCTATAACGACAGACGTATCTCACATTGTCTCGGCTATGATCACTAATTTATATCTCACTAGGTCAAGAGATCATAATGTCGTCTGCGATCTACTACACTTCGTATGATCATCTCTATCTATGAGATAAGAGGATAATGTTGTTCTCGCATATAAGTTTGTTAACAGATTAGAGATAAAACTGAATGTATATACACTGTAATAAATTATTTCAGTACACCAAGCAAGACAACAGCCTACTCCTTCGGAGTTGAGAGCTTTATAGTTCCTCCCAAACAGTCGAACTATTTGGCTAGACACTCATGAGAATCACTGCTGGAGATCTATAGTGACTGATTTGTTTTTCCTAGGAGAGAAAGAACACAAAATAATTCGAGCTAAGAAGCTACGAGTATCGTGTTCAATAAATGACATAGTTAAGGCTTAGAGATAACCTTTATGATAGAAATGGTTGAGTTTTCACTTGAGCAGAGTTTTAGTGCTTTTTCTCGTTTCTATTTGATTACTCTAAGTACTTCGTATACTTATAGATGAAGTATGAGCAATTCAAATTGTAGCTATTTAGAGACATTGGAGCGATGTCTAATATAATGCGTTTCTTTTATGATGGGAACATAGCGCTTTCCCGAGATTCCGCACCTGCCTCATCCTTTTCTGACATAGGATGTCGACATTATGCTTCTGTGTCAGAACGGCTCTGCCAGTCCAAGGGATCTAAACTGGTTGCTGCTTCATCAGTCTTTGATGAATCTCCATACTTAAAGACTGGTCTTCGGTGATTCCTCGGACTTGTTCTCTTTGTTTCTTCATTCGAGAAGGAACTGACTTTGTAAACTAGAGGTGATCTAGGCTGGTGTCTTTCGTTAGTTTCTTTGAGTCATTAGCTCAAATTTGGTAGCTGGTCTCTTCTTACTCCGCACGATACAAACTGGGGCTTTGTATTTCCACCCAATTTGTTTTGATCAACTATGTCAGTTTTGTTACAAATCGATATATCCTAACAGGACTTTACAAGTTTGTGAACTAACCTAATCTAGAAACACTCCTAACTTGGTGGCTTCTATACAAACTTTTGATATATCGAAACAACAATTAGGTAGGAATACTTCCTAACAATTTCCCCCTTTTTTATTTTGTCAAAAACCACCGCTATTAAGCTGCTAAAGTGTCAGTTCTGAGTTTACAACGAATATTATATCAAAATCTAATACTCAAGAACTATAAACTTTGATTATCCAGCCTGCCCTAATAATTTTCCCCCTAAATTGGAGAGATATTTCTCGATTAAGTTCTTGGGCAAAAAACTGATTACACCTAATTGTGTTGCATCAATTTTAAAACGAGGCAATCACTTTGAGACAAAGAGCTATTGTCTTCAAAATAAGCATAGATTTTGATTTTAAGTGATTTGTTTACAACTTTTGGATAGAAGTTAATTACAAGTACAATGAAAAACAGTAAGCTCCGTCTTCTGCTTCAGGAATTGATCTGATCTTCTTCTTGTCCCTTGGTGATTCATTCGCTTCATCTTCCTTGTCTAAAGTTGGTGACAGGATTCAAGAAGAACCCATCCTCCCCTCCCCTAGTCTCACCACTAGTTTATTGCGGTGCTTCAGCTGGATTGATATTACCATTAGTCTTCATCTGCAGCTTGTCACCATAAACGAGTCTCGCCACTCGCACTATATTGACGACATTCTGAGTCGACTGGCAAAGAGCATTGCACAAGCTATTCTAAGAACTGCTTCTACTCTGGTTGAGTTCCATCTAGCCTTCAAATGGAAGTAAAGCTTGATCTGAAGCAAGCAAGAGTAATATAGTAGATGCATCACCTTGCTTCCGGTAACATCTCATCTGTTTCCCTTCATATTTTTCCTCTAAATCGGTACTCGAGAGAGGAGAGGGGACATAGTGCCCTGGTCTTGTGACATCGTGAAGGTTTTGGTGAAGCTCACCTAATACTCGTAGGAGTTCTTCCAATTTGTATGGCGAAGGAAAAATTCTCCTCAGACCCACCTAACTCTCCATCATATATCTTATGACAGAAAAGTCATGTCTAACGGTGTGGATATCATTCCTCATTTTGGCTCTAAGATAAAAGTTCTTGTTGAAAGTTGAGAGTTGAGCAGTAGGAAAATCATCTTAGACAGAATCTTTGTGAGAATGATGATTTTTTATGAGAAGAAATTTAACTATCAAATCAAATCTCCTATCAAGAATAATATCAATCCAATTTACTCATTTCGCCTACTTGCAATACCGATTACTATCGTGTTGGGTAATATTCAAGTGAAATATAGTTGTTGCATTTGATCTAATCTAGACAATGAATGTAAATCTATCTAGCTATCTAACAATTCCAAAAACAAGTGACAAAACCAACCATTATCGTCATCATCTCACTTCACAAACCAAATTCAATCTCTTCGATAATAACATGCACAATATCACAAAAAGTGGATCAACAAATGTAGGGAAAACAGGACATTGGAAAGAACTTTGTAATGAAAAACCTTAGACATTTGAATGTGGAAAACTAGATTTAATTCTCCTAGAGAAGGTTAATCCACAGGAAAATAACTAGTCCCCTTAGTACCGGTGAACTAATTTTATATGAAATAGGATCGTCAAGCTGTCACGTTATCAAATCCTATCACACTCTCAAAAGCACTTGAATTATTAACCTACAAGCAATCTCCGCACAAGGATTGGATCTATACTTGCATACAATCATACTATTCACAACATCTTAATCCACTTATAGGCTGCAATTTTGTTGTCAATTTATCAAACAATTTGTGAACAGTTAGATTATTTGAATAAGGAAGAAGCTTTAGTATGTTATAATCAACAAGGAGAAAGTAAATAAGCATTCAGTTATTCAAAAGAATTCAATACATCATTCAATCCAGTATCTTACAATGATTTAGCTATCCATACCTTGCAATAGGCTCAATTGATTACAAAGAGTAAGATTAGCTATTTCAAAATATAGTTTGGTTGATAATTTCCCCCCAACCGTTGATCTCTAATCCTTGATCTTCACTTCTCTCTTCAAATCTTCCCTAATTGGATGGATCTAGCCTTAAGACTCCTTCAATTGTGTGATTGGATGAGGTTGGAGGTGAATAACCGTAAAAAAGTACCAAAAGTTACAAAAAGTTCCCAGCCATCTCTGTTTTCACGCCTTTTATAATTAGTTCTCGAGCCTTTTGCCCTAAATGATCTCATTTTGCCCGTAATGGTCTTCAGCTTCAGTTCTTTGGATTTTCCCATTCGATTCCAACCAAAACCAGCTTCATTTTGACAAAAATTTGGTGTATTCCTGATTGCTAAAAATTTGGCTAAGTATGGATATCGAACCAAATGGTTTCATTTCGAGCGAAATGAAGCCCTGTGGGTCGAAATTTGGCTCTGTTCCACACTTTTTATCCTGAACTCCAGATTTGGGTCGAAATCAACTTAACACATAATTCATTTCAGTCGAAATGCTTCCAAAAATGGCCTAAACTCAAGGATTTATGCTCAATTATCCTCCTACACAACTCAAACACCAAAATACTGAAAAAACCCATCAAATCTAAGAAAAAACCTATGATATGTGGGTGAAATATGCATGAAATCATCACAATAATGCACCAATAAAGTAGCCATTTCATACACATATCATAATTCCCTAAACTTGAACCTTTGATTATCCTCAATCAAAACAAAACAAAGCAATATCCCTACTTAGTGCAATACTTCATAGCTCATCACATCAATCTTAGCATGCCTCAATCAAACAAGATTATCACCTTTATTTGTGCAATGGTTAATACAAGAGACCTAAACCACTCATCAAAATGGTTAAACACAGAAATTCCCTCCCTTTCGTGTTTAGGGACAATTCACTCATTCACAAGATATGAAGTTTGATTTCCATAAGCTTGCATCCTGTCTCACTACTATACTACAACGAGCTTAATTCTAGAATCAATAAGGACTTTCTTTCGGTTATAACGTGGTTGACTAAAGGTAGATAGTTTTGGGCTAAAGTGATTATCCTCCAACAAAATCCCAAACCTCAAAATGATTGTTCAGAGGCTTATTCCAACTCATTTTCTTCTTCTTTTTTGTTTTTCATCATGCTCTTCGCATGTACCTTTTTCTCCTAAATTTATGAATTTTTTTGTTCGTGCTCATTTCTCTTTTGATTGCACCATCCTTTATTTTTCAATCTTTCTTTTCTTCTCAACCCATACTTTTCTCATCATTTTTTTCTTTCATGTATCAAACATCGGGATCCAAATCCACAAAACCGATCAATTCCCAACCCCTCACTCACAACATCCGTATTCACCCTCATACACACATCCCTCAAACTTGTTCCTAAGTATATATCAAAGAAATTCTCCATTAAAACTCAATCACGGGAAACAATGGTATGAAAGGCAAATAACTATCAAATATAACACCATCTACCCCCAATGTACTAGGTAGAACTAGGAATCGATGGCCTAATATTATATTCTACTCAAAAGCTAATGAACAAATAGCTAGAGAATAGATGCAAGTTCTAGATTTCTCACTCTCAATCTCGCTTCTCACAACTGAAAATGATATGACAATGTCAAAGCTCAAATTCTCACAGCTTTTGTCAAGTCTCAAGTTAATATTAAGTCACACAAATTCTAGCCATTCAAAACCTTAATCTCAACATGCTTTGATATCAATGATTCTTCCCTATCATCAGTTTAAGTAAGAAATCATACTTCACAAGTTTATTAAGAGTAAATCTAAAGTCCCAATCGGGTTCAACAGACTCACACACAAGCATTCACAAAACTAATCAACATCTAATACACAATCAACACATGCAATCTAAATGGCAGGAGAAAGTGTTAGAAAGTGTTACCCATCGGCATCCACTTGATCAATCCGCTCCCCATTGGCCTTATTGTACCTACTGCATAACACACAAGCACACCACCTATTGAGCATAAATTGCTTTCAACACATGATCATATCCAACAAACTAAACTCACTTTCCAAACTACTTCCACAATATAAGCTCATCAAAACAGTATCAAACATCCATCATCTAACACTTCACATCTAATCACACATTCTAACCAATCAAACCACAACTACATCACAAACTAAATAGACATTAATCCACTAGCTCCACCATACATTCCACAAGCCATTTCAATCACTATCATCATACTACATCAAATATCTCCAAATATAACCATGAGACTCTCGATTCCATCATCAAACCAACAACATCCATTTATCAACAATATCCATAAAAATATAACTATAAACCTCAAATCCAAAACATTCCACAAAAGATAGAAATATTAAAATATCCAATCACATCCACATCCAAAGGTTATACAACCAACTCGAAATCCAAATTAAATAAATTCAACCATAAGGGTAATACTAACACCAATCATAGCTAAATCATGACATGAATTAAATGCAAAGGTAAAACATATAAGATGAAAGAGGAGGATTGATGGTGATCCTGGTGGGCTGAAATTAGAGGATTCATTGAAGATCAATTGAAGATTAATTTTCGAGTTTTAGTTTTGAATAAATTTAATTTTTCAATTTTAGTATTTACTTTATTTAATTTTTGTTTTTTTAGTATTTGATTTTCAAAAATTAATATGTAATTTTCAAAAATTAATATATTTAGTGTCTAGTCTTGGTCAAAGATATTGAGATATACTTGTGGTATATCTTAATAGATTTGATATGCTTTTTAGATTTGATTTCCTTATTAGATTTGGGTTTTAGGTCGCCTATATATGGGTCTTGTATTAGACAATTTTATTCAATTTTCGATTTAATAAAGTTTGTGAGATTATCTCCCCAATTATATTGAAGACTCAAGAATTCTAGGAATTATAGGGTTCGAAATTTATTGACTTATCAAACGGAATTTTGCAGCTGTTTGTGGCGTCTTCGCTATATCCTTCATCATGAGCCGAGTTGCTTTTTGAGTCGTAAGGGCTCGTTCGCATTCTTGCCTACGGTTCTCTGAGGGCCGAGTTCACTGGCATTGGATTTTTGATGGCACTAAAATTGATCACTTAAAATTAATGCTTCTTCAAGTAATAAAATATTAATCCAAGGATCTTCTCGCTTCGCCCAAAGGAATACTGTTTAATTGTGAGGATTCTTATAGCTAGGCAAATTCAAGTCGTTGAGTTTTTGTTTAATTTTCCTAAGCTCAAATTTAAACTAACTAAAGCAACAATAAAGCAACAATCAAACTCATTATTCATCAATTGAGATTTTCATACAATTCTTCAATTTCGTAATCAAAATGGTAGAACAAGTCTCACAAATGCCAAAGGAGAAAGAACAGATGTTGATAAGGATGTCGGTGTGATTCAATTGAGTTCAATTATGGTGCAAACCTATTTAATTCCTAGATGGATGGACTATTACCCTACACTAGCCAACCACCTATCACGACGAGTTGACCGTAGATGAAACTAGAAACCTCAAACCGCTACGTTATTGGCTCCTAATTCACTCCTAAAAGCTCGTAAATCATTATCCTATGCCCTTCCTCCGCACAGGGATTGGATCGAGAAACACAAGAATTCACACTATTCGCGACACTCCTATCCGCATGTTGGCTGCAATATTCGTGTCAATTAACACCTAGATTGGCTATACCTACACCTAGGTGCATATGAACAAACTTTAGTGCGATTCAATCTCAAATAGGAATGTAAACATGCATAATTCAACCTAATTATCTCACACCTTAGTCTAAATCAACATCCAAGGAAGTTTAGAATCCCATACCTATCTCTTTCAACATTACAATATCCATTTTAAAGCAAAACATTACAAGAGATAGGTTTAGATGAATTTCTTCCCCTAATTGAGCACTTTGATCTTGATCTACCCCCTGGGATCTTCAATTCTTCTCCAAGGATGATGGATTAGCTCCTTGACACCTTGGGTGAGGTTTGGAAGGAAATGGTAGAGGGAATCCTCGAGAGAATTTGGGATATTTTTGTGTAGATTTGACAAAAGTCTTTAAAATAACCGTTTTCCTCCCTTTTATAATGAACTAGCAGAGCTTCGGATCGCCCGGAATGAAATGAGATCACCCAGGATATCCAAAAACAGAGAAACCGCCTCACAACACGACACAGATCGACTGAGAAAGACATGGCTTGACCGAAATCTGCCTCTGAAATTGTAGATCGGTCCAGCATTGCAGAGATTGCCCGGGATCTGCCTCTGAAACTCTTGGATCGACCGATCTCTACTGTATTGGCTGAGAATCTCCTCTGAAACGTTCGGATCGACCGATCTTCTACAGGATCGGGCGATTTTCCTATAAAATCATGTCGAAAATGCTGAATTTTGCTCAAAACCTAACCTACACCATCTGAAACACAAAAACACGAAAACACAACACAAAGAATACAAAAACCTATTATATGGGTGTAAAAGGAGTGCAAAAACGCATGCACAAACATAGAAATAAAGATCATTTTACGCACATATCATAATCCCCCAAACTTGAACCTTTGATTGTCCTCAATCAAAACAATGTAAAGAAATCATTCTACCTCGAGAAATTACCTCATTGCTCATCTTGATTATCTTAGCATGTACTAGTCAAACGAGATTATCACCTAGCTTTGTGACATGATTAATGCTAAGGATTCAAACCACTCATCAAATATGAATAAAAGCAATGAAATCACTCTCTCACGTGTTTATGGACAATGAGAATCACTCAATCACAAGATATCGAGCTCAATTTCCATAGGCTTGCATCAATTCTCACCACTATACTACAATGAGTTAGCTTCTAGAATCAAGAAGGTCTTTGCTTTGGTTATAATGTGGCTAGCTAATTGGTAGGTGGTTTTGGGCCAAAGTAACTAAACTCCTCAATTACCCAAGAACCCCCCGAAATTGCATCCATCAACCACAAAATTAGAGGCTTATTCATATTCCAATCTCTTTTTCTTCTCTTTTTCTCACAATTTTTCCTTCTCTATTTTTTTTCTTTTCCCATGACACCACCATTCATTCATTTTGTGGATGCCTTTTTCTCTCTCTCTTTTTATTTTCTTTTTTTATTTTCTTTTTTCAAACACTTACACCAATATTTTCATAGGTGCCTAATTTTACAAAGATTCACAACAATCCTTTATTCCCTTTCCTTTCATGCCTCATTCATTGCAAACCAAATAACAAACAATTCCCAACCCATCTCACATCACCGTATTCACCCTCATTCTCTCTTTTCCCCCCCAAACTTGGTCATAATAATATCAAAGAAAATTCTTCAATTAAGCTCAATCACAGGGATCAAAGATATGAAAGGCAAATGATTTTCAAATTAAACACCTTATACTCCCGATGTGTAAGGTAGGACTAAGAATCGATGGCCTAATATCATTTTCTTATTGCATACTCATGCTAATAGATTGAGAATAGATGCAAGTTTTAGATTTCTCGCTCTCAATCTTGCCTCTCTCAAACAAAGTAGATATAACAATATCAAGGCTCAACTCTCAAAGATTTTTGTCAAGTCCCATACATTAACCACACACAAAACTCGGCAATTCAAAAGTTAGACTTAGACATGCTTTGACAACGAGATTCCGCCCTATCATTAGGTAAGGTAAAATTCAATCTTCACTAAGTAAATCATGGTCCAATCTCAAGCCAAATTTGGGTTCATCACACACACACAAGCACACAACAATCCTAAACAACAACTACATGTAATGCAACAAATCTAAATGACAAGAGAGCGATAAAATTTGTTACCCATCGGTACCCACGATCGAACCACTTCTCTAATGCCTTATGTACCTACTAAACAAACACAAACACCACCAAATTATTGAGCAAAATTCATTCCATTAAGTTCTCATTTCCACCAATCGAACCCCAAACCAATCAATCAAGAAATATAGAGCATTATCTACTAGCACAACCATTCAAATCAATCCATTCATCATTCCACAAACCAAGGATAATAGGAAGTAGTCAATCATGCTAGCTCATTAATACTTCCAACTAGCATCAAATATTAAACTATAAAAACCATGCATCTCAATCCAAACCTCTTTCCACCATCATTACACTTTCCAAAATCCATACAAATAAATCCTATTTCCACTAGCACCACCAAACATACCATCAAAACCAATATTCAACCAACAAATAAATCCAAACCCATGAAAACATCCATTCATATCATCAAAAGAGACATAATACAAACATCCATCCAAGGTAAAATATCAATATTAAGTACAACCATATCGAATTCAAATGTAAGGAAGAAATATCCATCAACTAAAACTAAACTAAGATAGAGTAAGAGAGGATAAGGGAGAGGACTAAACCAAGACACCGACTACTGGCACATCCTTCCAAACTTAGTCAAGTGAGACTAAGTTTGTCAAAAAGGTAGGCGGTGCTTGTCACTCCCTTTGGTCTTGTGGTGGCTGGTCACGGTGGCGGCGTTGAGCAGAAATGGGAACCTCGTCCTCTCGCCGATCAACAATCAATCGAATAACATCCAAATGCTCCTCAGAATTCATCAACAACTTAGATCGGTCCTTCAAGTCATCAACTTCAGTTAGTGCAGAATTGGGCAACTCAATTCCCATCTCCCCAAATTTATAAAAATAACATCCCCAAATTGAGATGGAACCAAAAACGCCTTTGCAACCAAAGAAGTAGTATTAAGAAGTAGACTAGGAGCAAAAACACCAGACACTTCAACACCAAAGAAGTCAAAAATAGGTATCAACAACCCGCCACCACAAATCAATGCAGTATCCGATTTAAAGGCGTTGTTCCAACTTTCCATCAACCAACCTCCAAGAGAAAATTTCTTTCCATGCAACAAAGCAAACAAAAAATGGAAGTCTAAGATATCAACCACACCAGATCCATCAGAACCACAAGACCATCCCCCTATCACGTAATGAAAATATCGGATAACAGGATTCTTAATCATAGATGACCTACAAGACTTAATATCTAACACATCCAAAGTTTGAACTCCTGAAATAGACTCCCAAAATTCAACAGGATCAAGATCTTCAAAAATAAACTCAGACTCCTCTAGACACCCAAAAATCCTATCAATTTCTTGCCTACTCAAGAAGAATTCCTAACCTTCAAGTTTGAATTTCACCAGTACTGGAAGACCATTTGCGCTCTAAGTATCACGAACCGAAGCCAAGAATTCCTTAGTCAGCCTCGTATAAGCCGGCCAATTCCCAGAAAGCAATTTCCTCCATCCGATGCCAATGAAGAGATTCCAAACATCCATCTTCAAAACCAGCGCTTCTAAAGTGTCCCTACAAAGATATGTAGTTCCCAAAACCTACCTACCAGCCAGACTCCTGAACCTTGCAAATTCTTCATCATTAAATCCTTCTGGGCGACGTATCGAAGAAGAAGAGCTCCTCCTTGTTCCTTCACTGTTCATGATAAAAAAAATCAATGTTTAAGACCTTTCAATTCAGAGAAAAGAAACACAAAAAGAGAGTTTAGAAGAGGAATTTCAGCAGAAAATAGAAATGGGGTGAAATGAGCCCTAGAATTTGTATTTAAATCCTCACAGAGATTGGCCGATCCGAGGCTCTGTCCTCCAAAATTTTGGTCTGCTCGATCCAGTTCGACCGAACCCTTAGCAGCAAAGGGTACGGTTCGGTCGATCTTGAGCTCTGACCCACGGACATTTTTAATTACAATCTTTCTCGGCCGTTCCCACAGCAACAAAGGTTAGGATCAGCCGATCTTTCACAAATCCAAGGCGATCCGACACAGTTTCGGCCAAAATTTCCTCCATTTCCAACACCATTTCGAGTCCTCATTTCCCCAATTTTTAATCCTTCATCACAAAATCACATAAGTCTGTAGAAACATCCACAATCAAGAAACCATCAAATTCACAAAATAAACTAACTAAACATTTATTCAATAAAGTGGAAATTACCAAATTGAGTAAACATTGGGTTGCCTCCCAACAAGTGCTTCTTTATAGTCAATAGCTTGACTTCTTACCTCGGATGTGTCAATCATGATCAAATGGAGCTGATCCGGAGCTCATACCTTGCTCTAATTCCCAATGTTCATCAGGGAAAACAAGCTTCCTCCTCGCATTCCGAGGTAGCTCCTCATCAACTCGAGCTTTCTTTGTTCTTCCTCGCTCTTCATCAAAGTAACCCCCTGGATCCACATCTATTTCCTTACCTTCATCCAAAGTTCTCATTCTCGGATCACTGTCATCCTTAAGCCTTTTCTTCACACGTCCTTGGTCAATATCCCTTTGTTCCTCAACTCTTGTTTCTTCAAGACTTCTGGTTGGTAAAGAGAATCTAACATCCTTTCCACAGCATCGGAAAGTCAATTCACCATTCTTCATATCAAAGAGAGCATAGGCCGTATGTAAGAAAGGGCTCCCAAAAATGAGGTGAATTCCTCCCTTGTTCTCCATATCCATAATTAAGAAGTCCCCCAGAAATGTGAAACTCAAAATCTCCACGTGCACATCTTCAACAATCCCCCGTGGGCAAAATAAGGTATGATTAGCCATTCGAAGCACATGGTTCGTTGGTTTCAATTCTCCTACATCCAATTCTTTATACAAGATTCAAGACATCCATTCACACAAGCCCCAAAATCACACAAGGCTTTGTCGACATCAATGTCCTCTATCTTGCAACTTACAATAAAGCTTCCCGAATTACCCTTCTTGTTAGCTACTCTCTTTCCTTTGTTCTAATCTCTTCCATCTCCAAAGCCTTCCTCATCACTCAACTCACCCACAATGAGTTCATCGAGCAATGGCACACGATGTATCTCATCCGGTGTCGGCATCTCTATGTCTCCTTTCTTAACGTACTCAAAGAAGAGAACTTCTTTGTCTTGCTCTTCTTTCTCATCCTCAACCTTTTCTTCTTCAACTACCTTCACTTCTTCTTCTACCACCACTCTTTCATTAACATCAAACTCCACGATCTCCACTTTTGGAGTCATAACCAATGTTATCTAAACTTTAGTTCGCTCAGCTTCAACCATGCTACAACTCTTCTTTTGTATCACCTCAATGTCACTGAGGAACTTCCCAGCTTGATGCTTCCCACTAAGTTGCTAAGCAATGTATGACATTTTCAATTGAATCTCCGCGAACATCCCATCATATTTCTCAAAATGTTTCTCCAATTCCTCACTCGAATATTTCCTCACTTCTTGATTGCCATACCTATCACTTCCACCTACATAACCACTTTGACTACTACTTCCCCCACTCTCTAATTGCATTGGAGGATTTAACGCATTGTTGGGGTTTGTGTAGGAGAAATTCGGATGTGAGCGGTTAGAAGGGTGATAAAACATATTCCCCGGAGGGTTGTATTGATGTCTCATGTTGTTGTACCCCATTCTTGGATTTACAAAGTTCACACTCTCTGGGTATCCTTCTTCATACTTCATCACCATTAAATCATCCCTTCTACCACCCGAGGTAGACAATGCATCAAGCTTCTTTTGCATCATGGCTATCTCTTCTTTCAACTCTTCACTTTCCTTTGTCTCATTTACCGTTTTGACCGACCGGTAATCTTTCCTCTCCTTAAGCCAATGATAACTATTTTGTGCCATTTTTTCGATGGTCCCCCAAGCTTCATCTTCCTCTTAATCGAGGAAAGCACCTCCCGATGAGGAATCCATCATAATCTTTGACTCATAGTTCAAACCTCCATAAAACTGACAAATTTGCTGACTCCTTGAGAGTCCATGCCTTGGACACTTCTGGAGTAGATCCCGAAATCTGTCCCATGCCTCATAAAGCGGCTCATCGTATCTTTGGCCAAATGATGTGATCTCAGCTCTTCTCTACAATGTGAGACTAGGAAGAAAGAACTTAAACAAAAACTTCTCACGAAGTTCCTCCCATGTAGCTATATTCGACTTATTCAACCCCTTCAAACCAGTGACGAGCACCATCTCGCAAGGAAAAAGAGAACAGTCGCAACCGTATTTGGTCCTGGGGTACCTGATTAATCTTTATTGTATCCGTGATCTCCAAAAACCTTGAAATGTGGACATTTGGGTCTTCGGTCGCATGCCCCCCAAACTGATTTTTATCTCAAACTGTGTTGCGTTCACTCCCAACCAAAAACCACCGGTTACTTGCTCACCTTGCGGTCTAAATAGATTTTGAAGCGGCCTTCTTGGTTCATTCCTTTCATTGATTATGCCCTTCATAAGTTCCAGCTGCCGTTCCAGCTCATCAATCCTTCCGGTCTCATGTTGGTTCTCCATTCCAATCTCTATTCCAACTCTTTCACCTTCAAATCTTTCTCAAAATTTTCGTTCTTCTCTCAAACGAGCCTTCGACCTTGTTATCATAAACTACCTACAAAATTCAACAACAATTCTAAAAAAAAAAGACACAAACCAATAGCAAAATAACAAACAACTAATCAAACAAAAGTTAGTAATCACCTAGACAATTTAACAAACACCTAGCCTACAAAATTCCACACTTTCAACAATATCCAATAACCTACTATTTAAGATCCCCGACAATGGCGCCAAAAACTTGATGGCACTAAAATTGATCACTCCAAAGTAATGCTTCTTCAAGTAATAAAATATCAATCCAAGGATCTTCTCGCTTCGCCCAAAGGAATTCCGTTTAATCGTGAGGATTCTTATAGCTGGGCAAATTCAAGTCGTTGAGTTTTTGTTCTATTTTCCTAAGCTCAAATTTAAACTAACTAAAGCAACAATCAAACTCATTATTCATCAATTGATATTTTAAAATAATTCTTCAATTTTGTAATCAAAATGGTAGAACAAGTCACACAAATGCTCAAAGAAGAAAGAACGGATGTTGATAAGGATGTTGGTGTGATCCAAATGAGTTGAATTATGGTGCAAACCTATTGAATTCCTAGATGTATGGACTATCACCTTACACTAACCAACCCCTATCACGATGAGTTGAACGTAGATGAAACTAGAAACCTCAAACCGCTACGTTATTGGCTCCAAATTCACTCCTGAAAGCTCATAAATCATTATCCTATGCCCTTCCTCCGCACAAGGATTGGATTGAGGAACACAAGAATTCACTCTATTCGCGACATCCTATTCGCGTGTTGGTTGCAATATTCGTGTCAATTAACACCTAGATTGGCTATTACCTACACCTAGATGCATATGAACAAGCTCTAGTGCGATTCAATCTCAAATAGGAAAGTAAACATGCATAATTCAACCTAATTTTCTCTCTCCTTAATCCAAATCAACATCCAAGGAAGTTTAGAATCCCATACCTATCTCGTTCAACATTACAATATCCATTTGAAAGCAAAACATTACAAGAGATAGGTTTAGATGAATTTCTTCCCCTAATTGAGCACTTTGATCTTGATCTACCCCCTTGGATCTTCAATTCTTCTCTAGCTCCTTGACACCTTGGGTGAGGTTTGGAAGGAAATGGTAGAGGGAATCCTCGAGAGAATTTAGGATATTTTTGTGTAGATTTGGCAAAAGTCTTTAAAATAACCATTTTTCCCCCTTTTATAATGAACTAGCAGAGCCTTGGATCGCCCATAATGAAATGAGATTGCCCAGGATATCCAGAAACAGAGAAACTGCCTCACAGCACGACACAAATCGACCTAGCAAGACACAGCTCGATCGAAATCTACCTCTAAAATTGCAGATCAGTCGAGCAATGTAGAGATCGCCCGGGGTCTAACTCTGAAACTCCTAGATCGACCGATCTCTGCTGGATCGGCCAAGAATCTCCTCTGAAATGTCTGGATCGACTTGTCTTCTACAGGATCGGGCGATTTTCCTCCAAAATCAACCCAAAATGCTGAATTTTGCTCAAAACCTAACCTACACCATCCGAAACACAAAAAACACGGAAACACAGCACAAAGAATACAAAAACCTATGATATGGGAGTAAAAAGAGTGCAAAAACGCATGCACAAATATAGAAATAAAGATCATTTTACGCACATATCAATTTTCCATCGTATCTGTTCAAGTCAGTTAGCGCGTGTTTCCTTGTTCGTCAATTCTGGGTTGAGATCTAAACTTTTCCGGCGAGGATCGTATCATTTTGGTATCCAGAGCCACAGGTCGTGTACTTCCTTTTACTTCCTTCAATTTTCAATTGTTGTGTGTAAAAAAATCGAGTCTTTAATTGTTCTTGTTTTGTGTTCGTCCTTCGTGATTTTAGGGTTTTTTCAAATTATTTGTGTCGTTGTTTTAAGGTTTCTTGTTTAGATCGTCCTATCTTATTGGGGTCGATAATCATAGGGTTTAGTGAGTCATATCTAGTCATATTAGGTTAGGCATATCATATTCCAATATATCCATCCATATCTAGCCAAATTTGTCCATAGTATCAGATACTTCCTTATCTTTTCCGGCTAGGCTTATTTTTGCCATAACTTTTGCGTCCGGTGTCTGTTTTTGTCTTAATTGTGCTTTTCAGAAATGGCTCGACGAGCTCTACAATACTCACTGATTTGATGTGACATAAGGTGCTTTTTGGCCAAGTTCCATTATTTTCGACCAGTTATTGCCCTCTAAAAGTTTTTCCAAAAAAAATTCTCGTTCATTTTTTGACATTTATGTCCATAGGGTCTTCTAAAGTCTTCCCGTTGTGTTGGTGTGTCAATCTTTTGGTCCCCCGATCAGAGTGTTTTGTATGTAGCGAAAGTATTAAGTTAATCTTGCATTTATCTTGTTGAGGTCTCGACTTAGCAAGTGTTTATAAATTGTGTTTTAGCTCGAATATTTGTTAATCCAAATTGCCATTTATACTACAACACTTGATGTGTTGAGTTTCAAATATATATGCGCAAAATATAACTATATAAAGCAATAAAAGAAACAAAAATTTTTGGCTACCACTTTGCCCTTCAATTTTAACTGATCACCAGTATTTTCTTTTATAAAATAAATTTTCTTTTTGCTTGTATCAGTATTTGAAGAAGAGGCAAAATTGCTCAAATCATTTTCATTAAAGCCTGACTTGTTTTATCTTTCGGGTCTCTTTGAATACTGAGCACTTCTTCAAGTTCTCTTGAGCTTTTTTTTGAAAGAACATTTACTAGATTCCTGCTCAAGGTTTTTCTGTTTCAAGAAATCACTCACTGTTTTAAGAGTTTTAAAAACATTTAGAAGATTGAAGTGTTCATCTTTTAGTTTGGCCAGTTTCTTGCATATAGACCGAGACTTTTCAATCTCATTGGTCAAAACTGAAATTTCTACACTAAATGAGGAGTTTCCAACGGCTAAAACATTTTGAAGTAAATAGAATTTTTAAAATGTACTAGATTAAAGATCAAGGGAAATAGCTTCTGAATCAGAGCAATACGATTCAAAATCCTCTAATATGCGTGTAAAAAGCATTAAAACTGGTTGGGAGTTGGTTCCTCATGACTACTTGCGGATAAGGCCATTTTTGCTTCTGCATCATCGTTGTTTCCTTCCTTGATGGCGGCAATGAATACCAGCAAAGCTTCTTTATTTGACTCTTCATCTAAAGTGGTGTATCAATCGTCATTGTCGGGTATGTCGGGAACCTTTGTTCTTAACAACATCACCTTTGCAACAACCCTTAAAGCTCTTCGCTAAAAGATCTTTTTGAGCCGTTCTCTCTCTTCTTTTGTCCCCACGTGGAAAGTCAAATTGAGGTGGTCTGGAGAACCGCATTCGAAGTAAGATTGTTGGTCCCGGATATCAGGGTATAACTTGGCAGCGGAAAATGTGTAAGTTCGTTTCTTACGCTCTGCTGGTTACTCAGCTGACTGGGACCTTGTCAGCTGGTAAGTCAACTGGGACTGAGCACACAGCTGATTTGCAACTGGCTGGTCAGCTGGTAGCTCAATACTTA